>CAUDMG010002522.1:0-115000 GCA_958450375.1 Homarus gammarus
ACTTTTCTGACTTACCTGTACATCCTGACATATACCGTTAAGTAAGCTTTGAGACAACTCTAAAACAATAGACTATAGTTTATTATGAATATTAACTAATTTAGAGATAAATTACATATTTTCCTGAGCTAACAAATTATGTTGGCAGTGACCACACATTATGGTATAGCAACTGCGGTGAATAATGAAATAGATATTTTAATTTATGTTGCTTATTATATAAGATTTGGGGGCATAACATTGTTGTGAGCCTGTTATGCGTTTGTGTATTGTTACGGTTTGAAAATGATTGTACATGTACTGTCGTTTTTATTTGTACGTGATGTTACACAGTTATGTACAAAGACCATGAATAAAATATGTCTACTGTTCTCATTTTACAAATTTTGCTCCTGTACGCTCAAATCTCAATACTTGTGTTTATATCCCCACCCTTACTGTTATCTAAATTGATAAAAAGAATTAAACGACAAACGTATTACTGAAAACGGATGATACAATATAAACTTTTGTGAAAGTTGATCAAGAAGACCATTAAGAGAAGTAATACTTACGATTTTCATCCTGTTTTCAAGAGGTTGTATTGTCGAGGGTACTGTTCAGTGTTCACAGATAGAGAGGTGAGGCGTCGTCCATTTATATACTGTATAACTTGAACGAGTCAGCCTTGAACAGAAGGACTTGCGCTTGCATTGTTGCAACGTACAGTAAACAAAGAATATTTAGTTATATTTGATGCTAGGATTTGTATTTAGAAAACATAAGAATAAGTATACTGTTGGTTATATAATCTGCTCTTATTTCAATAATCATATTTTTTTTGAATGATATATGAAAATTTTAGTCATGGAACTATAGTGTTACTGCACAGTTGGAAACCTAATTTTACTCCCCATCCTCCCCCTGTCTCTCCCTCCCCTAACATTCTCACACGCCTATGGTGAATCATTAAATGCCAGATATACTTGTATAGTGAACCAGACGAGGGGGTTGAGGGTAAGAAGTGGTTGTGGGTCATTTGTGAGAGGCAACGTTAGATGTAGAAGATTAATGGAAGAGAGTAACGGGTGGGGCAGAGGATTGGTGGAAAGGGAATAGAGGGTGGATGGGGGGGGGGGGGTGTGTTATACAAGGTGGTCACGGGTTGTTGGGTACGTAGACGCTTTCTTTATATGATGAGGGGGGAATACCCTGATTTAGTAAGATCATCCCCTAATGTAGCTTAAGATGGACACAAGTATGGAGGGAATAATAGCATCGAAACTATGCTTGACTTACCCTTAACTAGACAGATTGTCTCTCTAGCAGTTGGGATAGATAGAGTACCATTACCTAGAGATGTGGTCGTTTTCGGAATGTTATCAGTAACTTAACCATCGAAGTAGGCAATACCTTAGTGACCTTATATTAGTGTTTGTATACAAGAGTTTCCGAAGCTAACATAAACTGGAGGATAATATAAAGGACAGAAGAGTAATTTGTTTTCACTCTTGCCAGCACACACGTAGAATTTCTCTTCATTATCTGTTATTCCCTCGCTCTTGCTGCTGTAACAGATGCGTTTGTTAAATTATAATTACTTTTATAAATAAATAGTGATCCGGAGAAATAAATCAAAACTTACATTACCATTTATGTTAAAAATCGGGAGGCTTCAGGGCCCTAATATAACTTGCAAGGGTTAAAGAATCATCAACACGTGAACTACCGTGCTTCTATTTAATGTAATGCGTACTGTACAATGGGTATATTGATCAATAAGTTATTATCCCCGCTTTATCATTCGATCCAACGAGGACTCAAGAGAAAGGTCCATCCATCCATGACGAAATATTTCTAAAAAATGATTGAAAATTTTTAAGAACACTCTGCACCTCCAGTGAACATTGTAGGTCTCTTTGGATTTTTAAATGGTGTAAAGTATGAAACAAAAAAGATCAACAAAGCTAAGAGGATGATGAATATACTGAGTGAGAACCTCAGAGATTAGATGTTGTGGTTGATCTTACAAGAACGGTAGAGCTAAGGAGGTGCAGAAGAGAAGTGTGTTGCTGTGGCAGGCGAGTCAATAGTTCAAAAGTGACTTGGGTAAGATAATGGGTTACAGTGTATGGTAAAACAGGAGAAAGTAGGGTCGGGGGTTTTTGGACAGGAAAAATGAGGATCTGGAGGAAATGGACTGGTTTAAGTTCCCGAGTTCGACGTTGAAGAGAAAGGGAACTTGTGACGGGAAGTGGCGGGTAGAGAGATGGCCGTATGGGCAACACGATGGAAGATTGGAAGAGTTTTGTGCGACCAAAGGATATCAAGGAAGGTGAAGTTTCGGCGGCGTCGTTAAATGGAGGGTGGATGTATAAGCAGTGCGGAAGAAATACAAGGAAGGAGGATGAGTCACTTAAGAACAGATTGAGAAATTAAGACGTTGAAGCAACACAAAAAATGACATGGAAACCTAATATGAAAGAGAGAGGCAAGACCAATATAATATTATTATGTGGTGCGACGAGTGGATGGAAGGCGATTAATAGAGTTCTGAAGTAAGTTAAATAGAGGGAGGAGATGAAGGAGGTCAGAGAAGAACGAAGTTAAGGGAGAAAGAGATTAAGACAAAAATGCCGAAAGTGAAGCTGAGTATGGAGGAAACAGACAATGGAAGAACATGGCAGAGATGGGATTAGGAAGACGATCCTTATCACCCTTGAGAATGGCAGAAGTAAGAACGAGTTGCTACACTACATCACCATATTATACCAAGAAGGGTTACTGAAGTCTCTAGACAAGCCATAAGAATCCCCTCCCCTCCCCCCAAAAAAAATCTTCTAAAACTCCGATTTCGACTAGAAAACAAAAACAAAACAGAACGCCGGCCACTTGAGACACCTGGCCATGGTTTGTGTTAACTTGGTATAGTATGCCTTGTTGCGCTGCTCATTTACTCTTTTGGTATGGGGTGTAATCCACGGGACATCATTGGGGTGGATCCTCAGTGTCTTGGCTGGAAAGAAGTGGTGGTAGGCTTTGGTGATAGTGTCCAGGTAATTATCCCACTTGTTCTGCACATCGTCTAACGTGATCACTTCAGTCCACTGATACCGGGTCACCCATTGTCCTAAACACCGCATAGCAGTCAGGTGTGTGTGTGTGTGTGTGTGTGTGCGTGCGTGTGTGTGTGTCTGCGCGTTTATTACATAATTGAAGTCTGGTGATAAATGATATTGCTTTAGTTAATATACTCTCAGAACTTTTACTGCTAAAAAATTGTCTTTGGGAGATAAAATATATTTTACATTTATGACTGTATTTTATTTGTTCTTCTTACACACTTTACACATCACACTTGATAACTACATAAGAGAAAGCTGGTAAACATCATACAGCAAGGAGGAACCAGGAGCCAGAGGTGTCTAGATGTTGAAGTTTTTGAACGCTGGAGATGTTGGACGTTGGAGGTGCTGAAGATTGGATGTGAATTGTGTCTTGAGGATATATTCGCCGCGGTCCACCAGGTCTTGTTGTCTTCCTCAATGTTTAGTGATTTCATTTTCTGTCCTCATCGTTGTAGTTTTCATGATATATACTTATACACGAAGTTAGTTCATACTAGTGGGTGTTCCTTTGCGTAGGATGGAGGGGGTCCTCGGTCAGATGGGCAGCTGGAGGCAGCATCTTTGACTTACCAATGACGTCCACCACCGCCATATCCACGGCCACCGCCACGGGAGCCGCCACGACCACGTCGGGAGCCGCCACCACCACCACGGAATCTGCCACCACCATAACCGCCCCAACCGCCCCAACCGCCGTGTGGGTCAGCCAGAGGAGAAGGATCAGGGTCAGCTAAGGGGTAGGGGTCAGGCATAGCTCGGGCAGACCCCAACAAGGCAGCGAGGGCCACCACCACGACGAACACCAAACACAGCTGTAACGTGAAAGACAAATTGTCAGGCATGTGTGGTAAGAGAGGCGATTTGTTTTTTATTAAGAATATTTGGTGTTTGTCATGCAGGGTGAATTCTACTGTAATGTTTACTGTATTACCGAGCAGCTGATACCTGGAAGGGAAAAGCATCAATATACTGTAGTATTGTATTTTTTACTGGTGACAAGTTCTTGTGTAACTTAGATCTCTCTCTCAGCAAACTTTTGCTTATATGCTCAAAACATACAGTATATACACATTAAGTTTCTCGGTAATTACACACACTGACCAAAACAAATATCTGGATGTCCATTATAGAACAAAACTTATTAATATGGTCACATTATGTTAATGTGTTGACTTTTTCAGTAACATCAAAACTCGTGTAGAGGATCAGAGAAGGTGGAGGTTTATTAGGACCACCAAGGTAAAACAAGACCGTAAGTGATACTTACAACTTTCATGTTGCTGATGGACTTGTGGTCCAGCTGACTGTTCCACGAACACTGCTATTTTGAGGATGCGCGGCCCTATATATATACCCACCGGGGTCCTGGTTCCGCCATCATACTCTCGTTACGCCTGGAAGGAATTTTCATTCTTTTCATAATTTTCTTCCATTTCAGTATACCTTCTTTTATTTTAGTATCCAATTATTAACGTATATAATTAAAATACAGAGTAATTACAGCGATTTTCGAATCATTTGGTGTCCAGTATTTATGTTTTTCAGCGGTAGACTGTAAGAATCTCAAAATGGATAAAGTTCCCGGGATTGCCCGTCGCTTGTGCTTCTGAAGGGTTGACTTGGTCAAGGCCTGCTGTTGGGGGTTGGGGGGGGGGGGGAAGAATGATGAAGAGTTAAATTAGTGAGTGTAAGAAGTTGGTAAAAATAATGACAGGGAATATTGAAAGGTGATGATAGAGGGAAACCACAGTCGAGCTGTCTCGTTGGTGCTTGCTGTGTCAGGAAGGGCAGAAAGATAAGCTGCTTATTTTATTTTGGTCTGATGTAGAGCCAAAGTAATCTAAAATGTTTCCTTTCTTGTGAAGCAGAGAGTTTACAGTATCATATTTTGGTACGCGCGTGTTATAGCGTATGTAATCTGCGTGTCTGTGTGTGTGTGGTTCAGACAGTCAGCGCTGTACTCCAAGGTCATGAAACCTTGAGACTTAATATCTTCCATGCACCCTGAGGGGACTCTCGGGACTCCCCTTCACTTTGTGCATATTTTCAGGGGGGATTTCTCTCTCATACCACCCAAAAAATTAGTTCAGTCGGGATAGGTTAGGCTAAGTTGGGTTGGGGTGGGTTTAGTTTGGTTTGGTTTGGTTGGGTTTAGTTTGGTTAGGTTGGTGTTGGGTTAGGCTGGGTTTTGTTTATTTGGCGTGGATTAGCTTGAGTAGGGTTAGTTTAGGTATGGGTAGATTGGGTTGGGTTGCATTGGGATGCGTTGGATTGGGATGGATGTGTTAGGTTGGATTAGTTTAGATTGGGTTAGATTGTGTTATGTCAGGGAGGGTTGGGTTGTGCTGGTTTGGATGAGATTGGATTAGCTTAGGTTAATGTAGGAAAGGTAGTCCGGTTGCATTATCACGTTAAGTTTATTTGGTTTAACTAAGAAGTAGCTGAAAAGCAAGTGTTATAATAATAATAATAATAATAATAATAATAATAATAATAATAATAATAATGATAATAATAATAATTCAGTAAAATCATCATACAAGTTTACAGTTACTTTGGCAGGTATATACACTCAGTATACCGTGTAGTTGAGACGGATACATTCCCACATAGTACATTGAATTCGTTTACCCTTGAGTTTTAATTTTGATCCAAATAATATTGCTTCAGTCATACGAAGATATAGGTGTAATTTGTTGTCTACCAGCTATTGTTTGAATGACTCCAGTTCATATGGTAACTTTGTAGTTAAATCATGTGGCTCTTTACCTGGAACTAAAAGGGCATTCATCATTTTACAACTAAAGTTTACGATTGTGACGATTTGTTTCCTTTTGTTAAGATAGGATAAACCAACCGACAGATCCAATCCCAAGAGCCTGCAGTTTTTCACACTGTACTCGTATATCCTGATCCACTGTGTCGCAGGCTTTTTGTAAATCTAACGTTACAATTTCTGTGTATTTTCCATGAGCTATTTGGATCCTGATATAGTCAGTGAGATGGATGAAACTGGTGTCAGTTCTGTGAGAACCCTTAAAGCCCGACTGGTAAATGTACAACATATTCTAATCACGGAAATATTTTTGCACCTGAACTTACACTGCTCTCTCCAGAACTAAGATAAAATACTCAGGATACTAACTGTGGCCTTTCTTATACTGTAGATAGGTGTTACTCAGGCAAAATTATGTTCACCTGGTACAGTATTGGTGCTAATGGTAAGATTAATTAAATGTTTTACTGATATTTTAAAAACTGCTCGGATGTTATGTATAATATATCTCTGCTCACGTAAGGGTCTTGTGTGTGTGTGTGTGTGTGTGTGTGTGTGTGTGTGAGTGAGTGAGTGTGTGTGTGTGTGTGTGTGTGTGTGTGTGTGTGTGTGTGTGTGTAAAATAATAATAATAAACGGTTTATTAATGGAGTTGCAGCTGGTGGCTGAAAATATACAAACTTACATGTGATTTAGACATAATGATATACGTTAAATACATTTACAGGGCTTTACTCTACATAAATGAGGAGTTGTTTATTATTTTAACAATAGTTGGGATGGTGCTATTCTTATATATATCAGTGCGGGCTCTTATGGGCTGAATTTTGTTGTAATGGCGAACTGCACGAGGTGGACGGAGGACTGCCGGTGGCAGAAGGTGGCGATGACGAGGATGGTGCAGTAGTCCACTGCCAAACCATGCTAGTGCTTGGTGGTGGAGGTCACTATGGGATGGCATTTCCAGGGTGGAGAGAGCGTTGTTGTAGCCGGAGTATTCTGCGCCGAGCATGATTCTGCAGGCCCTTTTCTGTACCTTCTCTAGCTGACGTTGTTGGGTAGAGTTGAGAGAAGACGACCCGGCTGGTGACGCATATGTTAATGTGGGGAGAATAAAGACGTTGTAGATAGTCCTCAACTCTGGCGTGGGTGCCCCAAGTGACCTGAGTCGTTGTAGCATGTAGAGTCGGTACAAGGCGGCCTTGATTGTGTTATTTACATGGGCCTTCCAGTCCATGTTTGTGGTCTATGGTAACACCCAGGAGTTTGGCAGACTGCACTAACTGGAGAGGATGAGCACCCACTGTGACTGCTGGAGCTTGCACTGGAGTGGTGGCGGTATTGATGTGCATGACTACGGTTTTGGTGTGGTTGATGGTGATCTTGTTCTCCGTAGTCCATTCCTGTAGCCTGTCCAGGGTGCTTTGTAGCGATGAGTAGTCCGGTGAGGTGTTGTCCACTGTAACCTCCACAGTGCAGTCATCCATGTTCTTCCAGGATTAGGAAGCACAGTGGTCCCATCTTGGTCCCCTGAGGAACACCGCAGGTGAGGTGTTGGAATGTGGAGACAGAACCCTGGTACCTGACTGCCTGACGACGCCCACTTAGGAAATCAGTGAGCCATGAGACCAGGTTGGTGGGCAGCCCTAGTGCAATGGCCTTGTTGATAAGAGTGCAGTGATCAACAAGGTCAAAAGCCTTCCTGAAATCAACAAGAGCAACGGCCAGTGATGTCTTACGTTTCCGCAGGTTTTTGTGCAGGAAATCCAGGAAACTAACTGAGCAGTGTGATGTAGAGGTGGTCCTCATATTGCCAAATTGCTGTGGATCAATTGACTGATAGATACTAGCAAATACCCACTCAAAAACAGTCTTCACAGATTACGTAGACTAGGTATGGGATTAATGACAACTGGCCTGAGCTCGCTAGGGGACTGTGGGATGAGGACCTTGGGGATATGGGTGACAAATGCGGTTTTCCATTCATTAGGGCATTTGCTTTGTCTGAGGGATGCATTAATAATAGAACAAAGGGGGGTGGCAAGTTCGATTGCAAACTCCTTGTAAATTTTGATTGGGACGTCAATTGGGGTTGTGGAGCATTTGGATTTAAATTTCAGGAGTTTGTTGGCAGTTTTAAATAATTGAACACTAGGGGGGGGAGGTCAAAGACTTGGTAGGGTATGATATATGGTAGCAAAGTGGTTATTAATTATCTCAGCTGCCTCTTCACTAGGTAAACGAGAGATAAAAGGAAGTGTGGGAGACTGATGGTTAAGATCACAGAGATCTTTTACCTTAGGGTACCACTGACCGATGTCGACCTCCTTGAGGCCGTGCACTTTCCTGGGATAATAAGACTTCTTGGCTGACTTGATTTCCCTGATGACCTGGTTATGTAGACTTTTTGTAAGCTAGAGAAGGTACAGAAAAGGGCCTGCAGAATGATGCTCGGCGCAGATTACTTCGGCTACAACAACGCTCCCTCCTCCCTGGAAATGCCAGCCCATAGTGACCTGCACCACCAAGCACTAGCAAGGTTTGGCAGTGGACTACACCTATATCTTCGTATGACTGAAGCAATGTTATTTGAATCTAAATTAAAACTCAAGGGTAAACGAATTCAATGTACTATGTGGGAATGTATCCGTCTCAACTACACGGTATACTGAGTGTATATACCTGCCAAAGTAACTGTAAACTTGTATGATGATTTTACTGAATTATTATTATTATTATTATTATTATTATTATTATTATTATTATTATTATTATTATTATAACACTTGCTTTTCAACTACTTCTTAGTTAAAGCAAGTAAACTTAACGTGATAATGCAACCGGACAACCTATCCTACATTAACCTAAGCTGATCCAATCTCATCCAATCCAGCACAACCCAACCCTCCCTGGCATAACACAATCTAACCCAATCTAAACTAATCCAACCCAACCCAACCCATCCATCCCAATCCAACGCATCCCAATGCAACCCAACCCAATCTACCCATACCTAAACTAACCCAACTGAAACTAGTTCACGCCAAATAAACCAAACCCAGCCTAACCCAACACCAACCTAACCAAACTCAACCCAACCAAACCAAACCAAACTCAACCCAAATAAACCAAACCAAACCAAACCAAACTAAACCCACCCTAACCCAACTTAGCCTAACCTATCCGGACTGAACTAATTTTTTGGGTGGTATGAAAGAGAAATCCCCTTGAAAATATGCACAAAGTGAAGGGGAGTCCCGAGAGTCCCCTCAGGGTGCATGGATTATATTAAGTCTCAAGGTTTCATGACCTTGGAGTACAGCGCTGACTGTCTGAACCACACACACACACAGACATGCAAATTACATACGCTCTAACACGCGCGTACCAAAATATGATACTGTAAACTCTCTGCTTCACAAGACAGGAAACATTTTAGATTACTTTGGCTTTACATCAGATCAAAATGAAATAAGCAGCTTATCTTTCTGCAGGCCTCTCCATACAGTGTACCTTTAGACTAACACAACTAACACTTAACTAACACCTTAGCAAAAAAACAAAAAAAAACAACAAAATGTGACTAACCTCCCAGTTACACAAGGACCTGGGCGGGCTCACTAACTCCAACAATAAATTTCAATATTGATAATAAGCAGCATTATATAAATAAACCAATACTAATAGAAAGTTCTGACGACCCAAGGGAGCAGAACAAAGATAAAACACCAGTAGGAAAGATGAAGCGATCTGGTTGAGCCCAGATTCTTTCTACTCCTACTGTATTTCAGTTTCACCACTTTTCCTTCAACCCCTAATAATCTTCTTTCACCTCATAACTAATGACTCCGTACCGTACCGTACAGGATACCAGTATTCTTGGAGCAGTCATCTCGACCATAAGCCCGTCAGCAATATGAAAGTTGTAAGTATCACCACCGGTCTTTTCTTACCTTGGTGGTTCTAATGAAACTCCACCTTCTCTGATCCTCCACACGAAGTTTGACGTTACTGAACAAGTCAACACATTAATATAGTGAGACCATATTAATAAGTTTTTGTTCAATAAAGGACATACAGATATTTGTTTTGGTGTGTGTGTAATTACCGAGACACTTAATGTGTATATGCAGTATGTTTTAAGCATATAAGCAAAAGTTTCCTGAGAGAGAGATCTAAGTTACACAAGAACTTGTCATTGGTCATAAATACGATACTACAGTATATTGATATTTTCTCCTTCCAGGTATCAGCTGCTCGGTAACACAGTAAACACTACAGTATAATTCACCCCGCATGACAAATGCCGAATATTCTCAATAATATACAAACATCACCGTCTGTTTTACCACACATGCCTGACACTTTTTCCTTCACGTTACAGCTGTGTTTGGTGATCTGCCGTGGTGGTGGCCCTCGCTGCCCTGATGGGGTCTGCCCGAGCTATACCTGACCCCTACCCCTTCGCTCACCCTGATCCTTCTCCCCTGGTTGACCCACACGACAGTTGGAGCCCTTGGCACAATGACAATTAGGGTCGTGGCGGCTTCCTACCCGGTCATGGCGGTAGATAACATTGGTACGTCAAAGAATCTGTCTCTAGCTGCCCCCTG
This sequence comes from Homarus gammarus, assembly GCA_958450375.1. Classification (NCBI taxonomy): domain Eukaryota; kingdom Metazoa; phylum Arthropoda; class Malacostraca; order Decapoda; family Nephropidae; genus Homarus; species Homarus gammarus. Next base: position 10,497 of record CAUDMG010002522.1, read on the forward strand.
ACCGAAGACTCCACCACGAGGCAATGGAAAACCCAGTCGTATGAACTAACGGATCACCTGAAGAATTGTCACCCCAGAGTTTGGCAGGGTGACAATTCTTCAGGTGGGATATCCTGGGGTGATGATTCTACAGGTGGCAACACCTGGGGTGACAATTCTTCAGGTGGGGCCAGGACCCCACCACACTCTCCTATTTGGGTTTTCGGTATCGTCGATACGAGCAGGAGCCCTTCAATTGGATACATGGAAATTGTCGAGACAAGGGATGCTGCCACCCTTCTTCCTATAATACTCAAATTCGTTCAACAAGGATCAGTCATTCACAGTGATGAGTGGAGAGCATACCGCAATATTCAAGGTCTTGGATACACGCACAGAACTGTGAACCACTCAGTCAATTATGTGGATGTGAATACTGGTGTGTTTACACAAACGATTGAATCATATTGGAACAAGAACAAGAGTTACACCAAGACCATGCGTGGCTGCAAACGAAGCTTTTTAAATTCTTACCTTCAAGAATTCATGTGGCATGATCGTTTTTCTGATAATCCTGTGGAAATTTTATTTCAACAAATTGCTGTTCAGTACCCTTTGTAATATGCATCATGTACTGTATTTTGGAAAATTGAGTAAAGTATTTTATATTTTGTTTCGTATTTTGGAACACGGTGTATATTATTTTTATATTCACTTTGGGCTGGGGTGACGATATTTCAGGTAGAGCAGGCTGGGGTGACAATTCTTCAGCTGGGATATCTGGGGTGACGATTCTTCAGGTGGACATTCTGGGGAGACGATTCTTCAGGTGATCCGAACTAACTACGTGTACAAGTATATATCATGGAAACTACAACTATGAGAACAGATAACTAAATCACTGATCATTAAGCAAGATTACAAGACCTGGTGGACTGCAGCGAATATATCCAGACGAGACAATTCACAACCACCTTGCAGCACCTGCAACATCCAACATATCCAGCGTTTAAAACCTTCAACATCCAGACTCCCTTGGGTCCTGGTTCCTCCTTGCTGTATGATATTTACGAGCTCTGTGTAAAGTGTATGAGAAGAACAAATAAAATACAGCCATGATTGTAAAATATATTTTATCTCCCAAAGAGAATCTATCAGTAGTAAAAGTTCTGAGAGTATATTTAGTAAAGCAATGTCAATCATCACCAGACTATATTTATGTAATGCACACACACACACACACACACACACACACACACACACACAACTACTAAATATGTCACTCGGACTCGAGTATGACAATCATCCAGCCACGAGACAATGATATGAGTTATAATGGATGTCACCTTCGTTGGTGAGCTCTGAGGTGACTAGAGAGGCTGACACGGGACTGGCAGGGTCGTTCACAGGTGTTGCACACGTGGATGGCTCCACCTAGCGAGGGAGGGCCGGCGGCAGCGTCTTTCCGGTGATGGAGCTTGTCTGCCTCGGTTTGCAGTCGGGTTAACTCGAAAGTATTGAGACCTTCTCGTGTGGTGTTCCTCCAACAGTTGCGGCGTGTAGTAATCGTATCCCACGTGATGGGATCGATTTGGCACTTTTTCAGGTTCGTCTTAAGGCTATTCTTATACCTTTTCAGTTGCTCGCCAGCGATACTTTTACTATTCGTTAGGTCACTGAAAAGTAGTAGTTTTTCATGGATAATGGTAGCTCCGATGCTCCTACAGGCGGTGTCAGCGAAAAAATTGTCCTTCAGTCTCTTGTCTTCCCAGGGAACTCGGAGTATGTAACGTAGACTACGATGGTGAAAGTTTTCAGGTGCCTTGAGGTGCCTCTTGTATGTGACCCATGCATCGCGGCCATATAGCATGGTGGGAAGGACGACTGCTCGATATACGTGCAACTTTGTAGATAATTTCAGCTCCTTACAGCTGAAGACACGGGTACGGAGTCTGCCAAATGTTTGAGATGCACATCTGATCCGATGTTGAATCTCTTCATCGATGTCCGCAGTGGTGAACAGGTGGGAGCTGAGATACTGAAAGTGGGTAATATTAGAGAAGGTAGTACCGTTAAGCTGGATGGATGATGGAGGTGTGGCTGAACCAGGGGCAGGCTGAAAGAGAATCTGAGTCTTACGTAAATTCACCTCAAGCCTTAGTGTGCATAAGGCATCTCTGTAGGTGTCCAAGATCTCCTGTAAGTCACGTTCAGTGTGAGCGACGAGGGTGAGGTAGTCTGCATACTGAAGTTCAGTAATGGAAAATACCGATTCCTTAGTTCCTGCCTGGAGTCTTCTTATGTTGATAAGATCTTTCATCCGTTACTCGATCTCCACCCCGTCGGCTAAATTGGTACTGGCACGAGAAAGGAAGCCAGCCAAGAAAATCGAAAAGAGAGTTTCTCTAACAAGGAATAAACAATTGAAATTGAAAATTGAATTGAAAGAGAGTTGGCGCCAGTGCACATCCTTGTTTTAGCCCCCTTGGATGCAAATTTCCTCTTGCATCAGTTACTATCATATTCCAGATGTTTTTTCTTCAGTTCCAACCGAGTTTAATTTGTACAACATCACTTTCCGTCATATTCTAGATGGTTTTTTTCTGTTCCATCTGAGTTTCCTTTACGTGAAGAGGATCATTTTCTGCCAATCCCGTCGGGAGTAGCCGGTCACACTGGGGTGGGTGCCATCATTCTGGACGACGTGTGGGGCAGGACCAGCATCGGGGAACCCAATCTCGGTACCGGAACTATACAAGCACCGGTCTGCCCTGTCCCACGCATCCGCAGCGGAAAGCCCCTGTGTGGTTCTGCTGGCCAGGGTTTAAAGTGTGGCTCTGCATGGTCCGTATCGTCATGGCCTCGTTCCACACGTCTTAACTGCCCAAAGTAAAAAAAAAATAAAATATTGAATCTCCTTAATCCTAGACCAAGGGAGGACTTGAGTGAGTGAAGTGGTGTGTGGTGGGTGTAGGTTAAGTGATGCATTCATCACGTTGCTTCTCGTCCGTGCTGTGGTTGGAGTCAATGCATGGTCCATCGTCACCTCTTAATTGCTGCTGTTGTCATCAGCCGCCATCATCCTGCCCGAACACTGCATACAGAAGTAGCTTATTAGTTCATGCGTTATTCTAAAATCCATAGATACTTTTTTTTGTACTTTTTGTGATTTGTCTCCTTGATTATAAGAGCATCTAGAGCAGTGGTTCTCAACCTTGTTTGCCGCATGCACCCCTTTCACCATATGTCAGAATGTCATTCCCCCTCCTTTCCAAGATTGTCTGCCTCAAAAAGTGCATTCCAAATAATATGCATATAATACTGAAAATCCTTTATTTTTTCCATATTAGTACATATACATTTACAATTTTACATGGATTATTTTTATAGTGGAGTTTTACAAATTAAATGCCAATTGAAAATGTTGATGGATTTATAAAACTTGAATAAAAGTAAAATAGTTTTTTTATATATTTATAATGAATTACTTAACAGACCAAACTGAAGCATAATGCAATAAACAAAAAGTTCAATAGAATACCAGGATATTGTAAATTTGTAATTAATTTTATTCAGATGAAGATTACAGTCAATGAGAAACCTGTGATTGTTTTTTCTTCGCCAATTCTGGGATACGCGGAGGAGTGCTTGAAAGGGCACAACGCAGGTCATTTTCTACCTCTAATCTACTACGTTGCTTCGTTTTAATTTGCAACAGAGTTGAAAAGCCTGACTCACAAAGATATGTCAACACAAACGGAAGCAATGCACGGATTGCTCTTTCTGCCACTTTTGGGTAGGAATCGCACATCAAGGGCCAAAATTCTGTGATTGATTTCTCATCGAACATATCTCTTGCTCCCGAATCAGTTTCACCCCCCCCACCCCCCCTGAAATCCTGAATTCCCCCCCTGGGGGGAATTCCCCCCTGGTTGAGAACCCCTGATCTAGAGTCACGTCCGTCCCAGCCACTGCATCCTTGTTACATGCACCGGATACTTTCAAATAGCTGTGGATGTCCTGCGTTTTAACCTTCATGAATTATGTTAGAACAGTTTCGTCCCTTTAGTGTGTATATGAAGAGACGTTGTTACACCCTGAGAAAGTGAGGATGAACTGCCAGTGTTTTACCATCATCGTGATTGTTGTGGTGGTGATTGTTGCTTTTGGTAGTTGTGGTTATTGTGGTGTTTTGGGATGATGCTCTTAGTTGTTGAGGGTTGTAGTGGTAGTGGTTCTTATGATGGTGGTAGTTATTGTGATGGCTATTGTGATGATGGTTGCTGTTTTGGCGGTTGTAGTGGTTATGGTTGTTGTGGCGATGGTGGTGGTTGCTGTGATGTCGGTTGTGGAAGATATTATGCTGGCGATTGATATAGTGGTGATGTAGATACCTGTACTGTTTGTTGTTATGTCTATTATCATGTATTGCAGTGTTCAGCAGCAAAGGGAACAGAAACTTCCAAACTCTAAGACTTATATTGTCCCACTCTACAGAATTCTCAATGATCTTATGATAAATTTCCCGAGTAACTGAAGACGCACGAATGTTCTTAACTCTCTAACTGAAGGCGAAATATATAACTAACATGAAAGAAATAGAAACAAAATAACATCAGGGTCCAACTTGACAAACTCCAGCTTAGGACTAGACATACAGTACATAAGGTAGAGAAAACCGTTATCATAGATTTTGCACTCCAATCTTGTTTCTGTATGGTGCTCGGTGAACGTTTATTGCTAAGATAGAGTGTAATGGTTATATTCGAATGTTAGTTTGTCTTAGCCTAAGTTAAACAGTTTGGTAAATGCTTCAAAAGCTATCTTCAAGTAGCAGTTTTATGAATTTCAAAATGAACCCCGTGATTCCTTGTTGTTTCGATAGGGTTGTAAAAATCCTTTGTGCATATTCACATATTATTCCCATGCAAAATCGTGAAGTATTACTGTAGAAACTTTTTGGAGAGAGTTTCATTCCAATTCCTCAGTTATAAGGAATAATGATGCCCAGAACCTTTCAGGATCTTGACCCCGGGTACTGTAAGTCTTTCAAATGAATATTATAATATTTTAGTGTTAAATGAATATAATAATACAGGTTATATTGCAGTGTTTATTTCACCATCATTTACACAATCCATGATGTTTACCGAGCTACCTGAAGAACCATTGTTTCTTGGCTAAATTGTTGAAGAGTCATACGGATATAACCAAAGATGTGAAGATAATCAGTAGACCCGAATTATCAAAATTTACTTTATAAAATTTTCCTATTACAGGGGATAAAGTGGCTCCAGGAACTTGAAAATTTACAATTTCTGTAAGAGAGATAGAGAAATTAATAGAGAAGAGACGGAGAGAGAATGAAATACGATGAGAATAATTGGCAAATGCAAGAAGACATTAACATAAAGATGATTCTAAGAATGTTCAGAGTTGTATCTTGTTGATGAGCGTTGGGCGTCCTCATTGAAGCTTCCTGTAATCATAGACTTGGTCCTTAACCATAGTGGTGATAAGGACGATGGTGGCGGTGGTATCCACGTCCACGGCTTCTTCTCCCGGGGTCAGCCAGGGCGTCAGCGAGAGGGTCAGCCAGGGGAAGAGCAACAGGATCAGCCAGGGCGTACGGGTCAGGCATAGCTCGAGCCGACCCCAACATTAGGCCGCTCATGGCCACGAGGATGGCCATCATCAAATAAAACTGGAATACAATAAAACATGAATAGGGGTAATCTATACTAAATTGCGATTAAGAAAAAAATTATCTGAAACTCAAAATTAAATTAAAAATATCCTGCCTAAGCACTGGAAATATCAACATTTGTGTGAATGCTGTGTTTGCCTCCTGCCTTATGGGTTACTGGCTCGCGGCCGGGCCACCCAAAGATGACTTAGTTTTGAAGTGGAATCTAACTTTACAAATGGGGAAGTGAGGGTACTCGAGAGTAGTGCCAACTTCCTCGCGTACTGAAGGCTTAGTATACAACGTGCTGTACCCGCACTGCCCCTAACGCGCTGTCAGGCCTATGTCAGGCCTTCACTATCAAATACCAAAAGTGAGGTGTCGTAGAAATAGATATATGTTGTATAAGACATCACAGGATCATTTTATCACAACAGTAAACCTTGTAAAGACAATTTTGCACGTTGCTGCTGTCCTATTTCAATGTTATACACAGACGTTATTAGCTGTGACCATAACCTTGATTTTCTAGAATATCATAAATTTGTCTAAGGTTGTTGCCTTATTAGTGTGCAAATCTGTCCAACAGGTCTGACTTACCTGTACATCCTGACATATACCGTTAAGTAAGCTTTGAGACAACTCTAAAACAATAGACTATAGTTTATTATGAATATTAACTAATTTAGAGATAAATTACATATTTTCCTGAGCTAACAAATTATGTTGGCAGTGACCACACATTATGGTATAGCAACTGCGGTGAATAATAAAATAGATATTTTAATTTATGTTGCTTATGTATAAGATTTGGGGGCATAACATTGTTGTGAGCCTGTTATGCGTTTGTGTATTGTTACGGTTTCAAAATGATTGTACATGTACTGTCGTTTTTATTTGTACGTGATGTTACACAGTTATGTACAAAGACCATGAATAAAATATGTCTACTGTTCTCATTTTACAAATTTTGCTCCTGTACGCTTAAATCTCAATACTTGTGTTTATATCCCCACCCTTACTGTTATCTAAATTGATAAAAAGAATTAAACGACAGACGTATTACTGAAAACGGATTATACAATATAAACTTTTGTGAAAGATGATCAAGAAGACATTAAGAGAAGTAATACTTACGATTTTCATCCTGTTTTCAAGAGGTTGTATTGTCGAGGGTACTGTTCAGTGTTCACAGATAGACAGGTGAGGCGTCGTCCATTTGTATACTGTATAAGCTGAACGAGTCAACCTTGAACAAAAGGACTCGCGCTTTCATTGTTGCAACATACAGTAAACACAGAATATTTAGTTATATTTCATACTAGGATTTGTATTAAGAAAACATAAGAATAAGTATACTGTTGGTTATATAATCTGCTCTTATTTCAATTATCATATTTTTATTGAATGATATATGAAAATTTTAGTCATGGAACTATAGTGTTACTGCACAGTTGGAAACCTAATTGTACTCCCCAACCCTCCCCCCCTCTCCCCCTCCCCTAACATTCTCACACGCCTATGGTGAATCATTAAATGCCAGATATACTTGTATAGTGAACCAGACGAGGGGGTTGAGGGTAAGAAGTGGTCGCGGGTGATTTGTGAGAGGCAACGTTAGAAGTAGAGGATTAATGGAAGAGAGTAACGGGTGGGGCAGAGGATTGGTGGAAAGGGAATAGAGGGTGGATGGGGGGGTGGGGTGTTATACAAGGTGGTCACGGGTTGTTGGGTACGTAGACGCTTTCTTTATATGATGAGGGGGGAATACCCTGATTTAGTAAGATCATCCCCTAAGGTAGCTTAAGATGGACACAAGTATGGAGGGAATAATAGCATCGAAACTATGCTTGACTTACCCTTAACTAGACAGATTGTCTCTCTAGCAGTTGGGATAGATAGAGTACCATTACCTAGAGATGTGGTCGTTTTCGGAATGTTATCAGTAACTTAACCATCGAAGTAGGCAATACCTTAGTGACGTTATATTAGTGTTTGTATACAAGAGTTTCCGAAGCTAACATAGACTGGAGGATAATATAAAGGACAGAAGAGTAATTTGTTTTCACTCTTGCCAGCACACACGTAGAATTTCTCTTCATTATCTGTTATTCACTCGCTCTTACTGCTGTAACAGATGCGTTTGTTAAATTATAATTACTTTTATAAATAAATAGTGATCCGGAGAAATAAATCAAAACTTACGTTACCATTTATGTTAAAAATCGGGAGGCTTCAGGGCCCTAATATAACTTGCAAGGGTTAAAGAATCATCAACACGTGAACTACCGTGCTTCTATTTAATGTAATGCGTACTGTACAATGGGTATATTGATCAATAAGTTATTATCCCCGCTTCATCATTCGATCCAACGAGGACTCTAGAGAAAGGTCCATCCATCCATGACGAAATATTTCTAAAAAATGATTGAAAATTTTTAAGAACACTCTGCACCTCTAGTGAACATTGTAGGTCTCTTTGGATTTTTATATGGTGTAAAGTTTGAAACAAAAAAGATCAACAAAGCTAAAAGGATGATGAATATACTGAGTGAGAACCTCAGAGATTAGATGTTGTGGTTGATCTTACAAGAACGGTAGAGCTAAGGAGGTACAGAAGAGAAGTGTGTTGCTGTGGCAGGCGAGTCAATAGTTCAAAAGTGACTTGTGTAAGATAATGGGTTACAGTGTATGGTAAAACAGGAGAAAGTAGGGTCGGGGGTTTTTGGACAGGATAAATGAGGATCTGGAGGAAATGGACTGGTTTAAGTTCCCGAGTTCGACGTTGAAGAGAAAGGGAACTTGTGACGGGAAGTGACGGGTAGAGAGATGGCCGTATGGGCAACACAATGGAAGATTGGAAGAGTTTTGTGTGACCAAAGGATATCAAGGAAGGTGAAGTTTCGGCGGCCTCATTAAATGGAGGGTGGATGTATAAGCAGTGCGGAAGAAATACAAGGAAGGAGGATGAGTCACTTAAGAACAGATTGAGAAATTAAGACGTTGAAGCAACACAAAAAATGACATGGAAACCTAATATGAAAGAGAGAGGCAAGACCAATATAATATTATTATGTGGTGCGACGAGTGGATGGAAGGCGATTAATAGAGTTCTGAAGTAAGTTAAACAGAGGGAGGAGATGAAGGAGGTCGGAGAAGAACGAAGTTAAGGGAGAAAGAGATTAAGACAAAAATGCCGAAAGTGAAGCTGAGTATGGAGGAAACAGACAATGGAAGAACATGGCAGAGGTGGAATTGGGAAGACGATCCTTATCACCCTTGAGAATGGCAGAAGTAAGAACGAGTTGCTACACTACATCACCATATTATACCAAGAAGGGTTACTGAAGTCTCTAGACAAGCCATAAGAATCCCCTCCCCTCCCCCCAAAAAAAATCTTCTAAAACTCCGATTTCGACTAGAAAACAAAAACAAAACAGAACGCCGGCCACTTGAGACACCTGGCCATGGTTTGTGTTAACTTGGATGAGTTTCACCATGCCTTCAATGATTTCCCCACTTCAAGCAACTAAAAAGAAAAAAAGAAAAAACAGAAAAAAGTGTGTAAAAGTGTGTAAGTGTATAACAGTATTGGCAGGAGACCAAAAATGTTTCCCCTCCAGCACCAGTCTGAATAAATTTATGAACACCAGAATAAGTGCGATACAAGTTTAGGTATAAAAAGTATAAGAGGTGGTTTTGGTTGATGGTGGTGGTGATGGTGTCTTTGGTGGTGGTGACTGTGTTGGTTGGTGGTGGTGACGACGGTTTTGGTTACCCGTGGATGGTAACAGTGTTGGTTGGTGGTGGTGGTGTTTTGTAGTGGTGTTGGTGGTGGTGTTGACGGTGTTTGTGTGTGTGTGTGTGTGTGTGTGTGTGTGTGTGTGTGACCAGGATGGTGTAATGCGTCTAGTATGGCAGCATAATGTTAGTCTTAAGGTGCAATCACTACTTTTCTCTCGCTTTCGGCTACTGTGGCTGGCTAGCCCTCGTAGTGATCATATAAGCAACATTTCGTAAGTCTTCTGATAGTACATAGCCTCTAAACCGGGGGTTCCCAAACCTGGGGTCGCGCGGAAGGTTCATCAGGTAGGGTCGCAAAGAGGTCTTGGGGTCGCTGGGGTCGCTGGGGTCTTTGGGTCTGCCAGCTCAGGTCACATGGGGAGAGGATGGGTAGAGTAACTGACCAGTCCCTTACACTCTCCCACCACTATCCTAGAACAGTTGAGCTGTGCAGTACCCCGCCCACCTCCACCCCCAGTAAAGGGTGGAGCCGATCGGTGACTGTCAGGCCAGGTGACAGGTCGCAACATATGATGATTTGATCTTGCCGACACTTGCCAAGCATCGGCATGATGCCGCAAGATCAAAGGTTGCGACCTATAGGTACCTGGCCTGATTCGGTCACCGACCCAGGCCAGGAAACAGGTCGCAACCTTTGCTCTTGCCGACGCTTGTGGATTATCTTCAGCCTCACCAGTTTAATCCTTAGTAAGGACAATCCTTACTATCAGTAGGTAAGTGCTATGCCAGTGGACCTGCACTGAGTCTGACAAACTGACTGACCACGGCCTGCTTTGTGACACTAAAATTAATTTGCAATATCAGATGAAGGCCAACTCAGCGCTACTTGATTTATTAAGCAAATTTAATTATGTCATGGTATTTTGTATGCATTCACTTTGTCGTGTATTTTAATTTGTATGCGTATTACCCATTATTTGCCTGTTATAAGCACACTGTATTTTATCTTGTGCTTGTAAAATTGAAATATTTTTAGTACCATATGCAATATATTTTCCAGGCATTATGGATAGGTATTTGAAGACATCATCGGAGCCAGTCACCAAGAAACGGAAATGCTCTATCAATCCATCATTCCTCGACAAGTATGGTGTAGCTGACGTCAGTGGTAAAGGGATTTGTGTTATGTGTTCTAAAGAACTTGCTGAGGAATCTTTGAAGCCGAACAAACTACAGAGACACATGGAAACTCACACAAATGTTGCTGTACTTTCAGAAGAGGCTCGCAAAAGAATTTTTCATCATCGTCATAAAAATCTGACTAAGTCTCAGTTAATTTTAAGCAGAGCACTATCTCACAAGGAAAGGATGGAAATGTTCTTATATAAGACAGCTTTTTTCATTGCTCAGCAAAAACGTCCTTTCACGGAGGGTGAGGCTATCATAAAGCCAACTTTAAGGAACTTTTGCGAAGTATTTGAGGGTGAACCATTTGCCAAAAAGATAACTGAAGCTGTTGATGATGCTACGCTGAGTAATAACACAATGACAAGACGCCTCCAGTGTCTTGCAGCAGATCTGAAAGAACAAATTTTGGAAGACTTCAGAAATTCCCCATGGACAGTCCTGGCAGTGGACGAGTCAACTGATATTACATCACAGCCGCAGCTTCTGATCTTCGGAAGATTTCTTAAGGAATCTTCAGTAGCTGAGGAACTACTTGCTTGTATTTCACTTGAAACTGCAACACGAGGCGAGGATATTTTCAGTGCTATAGATAAGTTCTTCACTGAAAACAACTTGGAATGGAGTAAGGTAACTGAATGCAGCATGGATGGTGCCCCATCAATGATGGGCAAGAACATTGGATTGCGTGGAATTTTATCAAGAAAACATCCTCACATTAAAACAAACCACTGCATCATCCATCGCCAGAGTCTGGCATCAAAAGACATGTCTCAGAGCTTCTCTGATGTGAAGCAGGTAGTCATTGCAACTGTCAATTACGTGAAGGCTAAGGACCTGAATTCCCGCATGTTCAAACAGTTGTGCATTGCTGAAAATTGTAATCACCACACACTGCTGATGCATACTGCTGTCAGGTGGCTGTCACGGGGAAAAACCTTGGAAAGGGTTTTCCTCCTTCTCAGTGAACTGGCATCCTTCCTGCAAGATCGGGGTCATAAGAATACTTCAGTGAAATGATTTGGGTTCGCACTGGATAGTTGATAGACCAGCAGGGGATCTCGGAACAGCAGTGGGCCCCAGAGGGACGGCGCATAGGTTGACTGGCATTTGAACACGTCCTGGCCCTTTCCAACCACTGCTCTGCTGCCTCGCTTCAGGCAGTCATGCTTACAGAGCTCCAGTAAGACTCCAACGGCGGTGTAGGCGGAAGAGGTGACCAACATGGGAACCCACTAACTGTACCGGCAGATGAAGGCAATGCATGATGCACAGGCTACTAAGCCAACAAACTGGGCTATCGGCAGCCCATTGCAGCTCTCCCTCTTCTCAGTCGTTGCAACTACCTGCACCACTGGATCAGGAAAAGGGAGAGCCAAGATATGTGGTTGCAGCCTGGGCAGAGATGACTGCCGGGAGTCTCTTATCACAACTCTGAACATGGATGGCATAGATTAGATGGTCGTTTATGCACTGGAATCTAGGCAGCAGTGCAATCAGGTCCTGTCTGTGCGACTGAGCATGCCTTTCCAGGAGCCAATCTGCTCACCCCACATTAGAAGGGGCGAGAAAAGGTGCCCTAAACATAGCCTGCCTAGAAAAACAACCTGACCGAGCAACTGCACCCAGTAAGGTCATCTTCATGCGGTCGAAAACATAATCATAATCACAGATCAAAGCAAAAACAAACTATACAACCTTGTATGGTCGCTGTATGAGATATCAGGACCCTTCTGGATACTGGCACAAATGGGCATCCTGAAAGAAGAACTGTCCTTGTGGAAAAAGAGCTTCTAGTTATAATATTGACATAGCAGCCATTAGTGAGCCCCGGCTCCCAAACGAGGGTCGACTCACAGAATGGGGGCCCAGATATACCTTCTTCTGGAAGGGTAAGCCTGCTGCAGAGAGGAGCCACATTTATGAAGTTGGCTTTGGCATTCGCCAATCCATCCTACACAGGCTAACTGAAATGTCTGATGGGATCAACGAGCTCCGAGTCCCGCTTAATGACTCACGTCATGCTTTCTTCATCACTGCATACGCCCCCAACACTGGATACAGAGGATGTCGTCAAGGAGGCCTTTTTCCGCCGACCTTGACAGATTGTTAACCTCTATCCCCAGAAAAGATAAGGTTGTGCTCCTAGATGACTTCAATGCCAGGGTTGGCAGAGATGCTGTCATTTGGCAGGGAATCATAGGGAGAAACGGAGTAGGCAAGTGTAATCCCAACGGCCTACACCTCCTCAGCAAGTGTGCTGAACACAACCTCACTATCACTAACACCTTGTTTAGGCAGGCCGACAAGTTCAAAGGTTCTTGGCAATACCCACGATCCAAACATTGGCATCTCATTGACTACACCATTGTCAGAGATCAGAGAAAGAGATCACCAAGATGTCCTCATCACCTGAGCCATGCGTGGTTCAGACCACTGTGACACAGATCATCGGCTTGTCAGAACCAAGCTCTCCCTTCACTTCGCTCCAAAACGGCGAAGGCAACAAGCCTCCAGAAGAGGCTCGAGTCCTCCGAAACAGACTTCTCCCTGAGGCGGAAAATTTCTTCTCAGAATCTCAATGTGTTCTTAGACCAGCACATGGCACTACTGACATGATCTTTCCTGCCCGCTAGATACAGGGAAAGTGCAGAGAACAGCGTCGTGACTTGTACATGCACTTCATTGACCTTACTAAGCCCTTCGACTCGGTCAACAGGGAAGCCCTCTGGCGGACCCTCAGTCGTTTTGCTGCCCACCAAAATTCATTGTCATTGAGAGACAACTTCACGTTGGCACCCAGTCTGAGTTCTTCCCCATCCAAACAGGGGTAAAACAAGGATGTGTACTGGCGCCAACTCTGATTTTCATTTTCTAGGCTGCCTTCCTTACTCGTGCCAGTGCCAATTTATCCGGTGGGGTGGACATCCAGCACCGGATGAAGGGACTTTTCAACATAAGACCACTCCAGTCAGGAAGAAAGGAGTCGGCCGCTTCCAGCACTGAAATTCAGTACGCAGACGATGTCACCCTCGTCGCTCACACTGAATACGACCAACAGGAGATCCTGAACACCTATCCAGATGCGTACTCACACGTCGGCCTTGAGGTGAATGCACGTATGACTCGGATTCTATTTCAGCCTGCCCATGGTTCAACCTCACCTTACCCATCCATCCATCCAGCTTAATGGTATTACTCTCTCTAATGTTACCCACTTTCAGCACCTTGGCTCCCACCTGTCCCTCACAGCAGACATCAGTGAAGAGATTCAACATTGGATCAGATGTGCATCTCAAGCCTTTGGCAGACTCCATACTTGTGTCTTCAGCTGTAGGGAGCAAAATTATCTACAAAGTTGCACGTTATCGAGCAATGGATCACAAACAGGAGGCACCACAAGACATTTGAAAACTTTCACCAACTTAGTCTATGCATTGTCGCTGACACCAACTGTAGGAGAATAGAGGCTACCATTATCCATGAACAACTACACTGGACCGGCCATGTTATCCGCATGGACGACAGTAGACTGCTAAAGCAGCTATTTTCCAGTTTCCTAAAGAATAGTAAACGTAACGCTGGCGGACAGCGGAGAAAGTAGAAGGATAGTCTTAAAACAAACCTGAGAAAGTGCTAAATCGACCCGCTCACCTGGGAGACGATCACTCCATACCGTGACGCTTGGGGGAGCACCGCGCGAGAAGGTGTCAATACTTTCGAGTTAGTCCGACTGCATACCTAGGCAGATAAGCGCCAGCACCGGAAAGACGCTCCCGCTACCCATCCTACACTAGATGTAGTCCTCCACACGTGCAACATCTGTGGACGGTCGTGATGATCTTATAACGGCCTCTCGAGTTACCTCAGAGCTCACCAATGAAGGTGACATCCTTAATAACTCATATCATTTTACCATAGCTGGATGATCGTCATACTCGATTGCGAGTGACAGCAAAGTAGTAGTAGTAGTAGTAGTAGTACTATAAGTAACGGTGTTGGTTGGTGATGGTGGATGTAATGGTGTTGGGTCGTGGTAGTGGTGACCGTGTTGAGTTATGGTGATGGTGTTGGTTGGTGGTTGTGACGGTGTTGGGTGGTGGGGGTGGTCGTGGTCACGTTATTGGGTTGTGGTGGTGATGGTTTTGGGTGGTGGTGAAAGGTGATGGTATTGGTGATTGTGCTGGGTGATGATGGTATTGGTGGTGACGGTGTTGGTTGGTTGTGGTGATGGTGTTGTTTGGTGGTGGTTGTGACGGTGTTGGGTGGTGGTGAAGGTGTTGGGTGTTGGTAGTGACAGTGTTGGGTGGTGATGAGAGTGTTGGGTGATGGTGTTGGTGGTGACGGCGTTGGGTGGTGGTGGTGACGGATTTGGGTGATGGTGACGGTGTTGAGTGGTGGTAATGGTGTTGGTTGGTGGTGCTGGTGATGGTTGATGGTGGTGACGGTGTTAGGTGGTGGTGGTGGTAATGGTGTTGAGTAGTGGTTGTGGTGACGATATTGAATGGCGGTGAAGGTGTTGGCTGGTGGTGGTGACGGTGTTGGGTAGTGGTGATGGTGTTTAGTGGTGGTGGTGGTGATGGTGTTGGGTGGTGGTGATGGTGTTGGTTGGTAGCGGTGACGGTGTTGGGTAGTGGTGGTGGTGGCTACGGTGTTGGGTGGTGGTGGTGGTGCTGGTGTTGGTTGGTGGTAACGGTGTTGGTGGTGGCATTGTTGGGTGGTGGTGGTGGTGATGGTGTTGAGTGGTGGTGATGGTGTTGGGTAGTGGTGACAGATGTTAAGTGATGATGACGGTGTTGGGTGGTGGTGGTGGCTACGGTGTTGGGTGGTTGTGCTGGTGTTGGTTGGTGGTGACGGTGCTGGTGGTGGTGGTGGCATTGTTGGGTTGTGGTGGTGACGGTGTTGGTTGGTGGTGATGGTGACGGTGTTTGGTGGTGGTGGTGACGGTCTTGAGCGGCGGTGATGGTTTTGGTTGATGGTTATGGTGACGGCGTTGGGTGGTGATGGTTTTGGTTGGCGGTGATGGTGTCGGTGTTGGTGGTGGTGGTGACGGTGTTTGGTGGTGGTAATGACGGTGTTGGTGGTGGTGGTGGCGATGTTGGTCGGTGATGGCTGTGTTTGTGGTGTTGTTGCTGATAACAGTGCTTGCGAGTGATAGTTGGTGGTGGTGGTGACGGCGGTGTTAGTTGATGATGGTGGTGATGGTTTTGGTTGGTGGTGGTGGCTTTGGTGATGGCGCCTTTCTCTCTACCATCCATGAATAAATCTTGCTTGAGGTGAACATTCCTAGATTCTCGTCAACTAACCTCAAAACCAAACACCGGATGCTCACGTCACGGAGACACTCTGAGTAATGTATTGCACACAGGCAGACTCACTAGAGTTTAAACAAGTTATAATTGGTTTTTAAAAATGAGGAAACTGCAAGAAACTAGTACCGCGTATCGACCACATCCTGTTGACCTCCGTGCAAGTGTGGTTGTTTCTCCCAGGACGGGTGTCTCATGAACTGCCCCATAACTGCTGCACTCCTGGGGCGAAACAAATGAAAAAGAGCTCATAAGAACTATATAGGTATTAATGGATGGATAAATAATTAGTTAAATATATACCTATCGATTTATCTATGCTTCTATCAATGGAATTAACTTATATATGCCCGTGAATCTGTATATGTACTGTATGTTAGAACATAAGAAAGTGGGATACTGCAGGAGGTCGACTGGCCCATAACCTTCAGTGGCAGTTTGAATAGCAATGATGGGTGTGGGTGTAGGTCGGCGCTGTGTGGAAGTGAGTGGTGATTGGAGGCGGGTTTAGGTGGTGGACATTATGTAGATGGATAGGTGCTGGTAGAGGTGAACGATGTGTGAGTAGAAAGATGGATGTAGACGGTGGTGGACGGTGGGTTTAGGGTGGTGGTGGATGCAAGTTGATGTGTGGTAGGTGGAGGTGTTGGGAGAGAAGACCAACGTGAAGACTCCAATTGATTAGGTTTATGTAAAGGTTTTGTGTGGGGGTGTAGCCACACGTGCTCCCGCTGTTGTTTTGGTCAAGGTCCTCTGTGCTAAGAGGGATGGCTTGTCAAGTGACACAAGACTTGTTGCTACGCCCACACCATCGCTTCGGCATGTCCTCGTCCGCGCTTGCACCTCCACCAAACACGACTTATTATTCTTGGACACAAACACACACACACACACACACACACACACACAAAGCTAGTGTTCAGGATTTACCCGGGAATTTCTCAAAGCAAGGTTTTGGCCTCTGGTTATATGAATTTTTTCTCGGCAGTCCGATTGAGTAAGGTAAGATGTTTTTGGGGATTGCTTTTTCCATCCAGGTAAAAAAAATAACCTTGAAGCGTCTCTAAAACATTGCTACATGCTGATTATTCTTTTGTTTGCGACTAGGTATGAGTCCATCCCTTTATTTATTTATTTATTTATTAAGCACTATTTTTGAACTAATTAACGATGAACAAATCTACCCAAAATCTTGTTCCACAAAGTTGTTCTGTCTTCCTGAGGTAATAAAACTCCCCACTTTTTTGTTCTTCCTAGAACCAGTAACCTTCAATACTATTTTTTTATGATTGACTGACAAGATTAAATTAGGTTCCCCACCAGTCTTGGAAATTCCCGTGTAAAACCTCAGCGTTTAATTATGCCAGCTACGGAGCGCAATATAAACGCCTCCCATTGCAACGCATGAAGGACTGGTTTGTCAGAGATTGGTACGCTCATATTCTCTCACTAGCTGGGAGATGTGAGAGCGCCTGCAGTGGAACGATACAAAAATGACTGTCAAAATGATGTCGAAGTTTGAGTGAAGTGTTTAACGTAGAACTTTTTGAGAATCCAACTACAGGATTTGGATTCAGAAATAATCTTAATTTTTGTCTTTTTGAAGAGGTCAATAAGTTTTTTTTTCAAACACAGAAAACATGACACATATGTTTAAAAAAATTATCGGTCAGTGACAAATAATGATATAGGAGTTTAAATAATCCTGTGTTATTATGATCTTGAACATAATCTCTGTGTATTACTTCAAGCCAGACAACTAGATGCGTACTTTCATCCTAGGTCTCGAGGATGATTCCACTGACGAAACGCTAACGTTCGCCCTCCTGTTATTAGCGGCATTACTGTTAGCGACTGCTGTCAGAGTAGATGAATCTTTTTGTCTACCTGTTTGTCTTCCTGTCCGTCACCTACAGTGCCCATCATCAGGGCGAACTCAGCACTTACTGCATGTTAATCCCCACGTATAGATAAGCTCCTCAAGGCTAACTTCCTCATGAAGAAGAAGCATCGTTTCAACGGGTCACGACCACCACGTGCAAGATCCTATCATATATACATCTGGCAAAGTCGCTTTTAACTGAAATAACCATGGACGAAATCTCCCAAATGATGTCCGTCACCAACACAATCTCACTGAACAGAAATCTCTTTGGGCAAAATCCCTCGAGTGACGCCAATCACCGACATAATCCCAGTGGAAATAAAGAAAGAAAAATTTCCACAGGACAAAACTATCCCTGGAGAAAATCACAGTATACGGATATACCCAGACACGGTAGAATCTCAATGCTATGTCACCATCATTTTAGTCACCGTCTTTGTACCTTTTCACAAGAGCCACTTCCCCCATCACCACTTAGTATCTAAACTTATCGTACAAACTTCTGAAAATCCATATTGTGTCTTGGATTAAGTTAGTAAGGTATATAACAGTGAGACAGATATTTGAAGCAATTAGATATATTCTCGAATCTCCAATTAACGGGGAATGAAACCTTGGAAATCCATTATAATGTCTTTGGTAAACTTTAGTTATCTTCCCCTGTACAGTTATAAAAGACAATTTAACTTAAGTATATTTACGACCTGTTGGCCTTGTAATGAGGCTACCACATATTTTTTCGTATAACAGTATATTGTGAAAGTCGAATAAAAAAACAAAAACACACACACACTAAAGGTCTTTCCTTCCACCTCCACCACCACTGCCACCACCGCCACTGCCACCACCACCATGCTGACCCATTTTTATAACAATCACACACATACATTTCACACATTCACATATAATTACTATTCACTTACAGTTCAATATATCTATCACGTCATCCATATAATGTGCAAGTAAGTGTATTTCATCGCATTAAATTTGAGAAAATCGCCAAATAGCTATTCACATTGTACTTATAAGTAATAATCTCGTAATAATATGCCTAACCTAACCTAACCTAACTTAACTTATTAAAATTTGCAGTACGAGGTTTAAAATATACACCTTTTAAAAATACAATTTATTAAACAGACAGTGACGTTATAATGTGAAGTACAGTTGCATAGTTTGGAAGTTTTAATTCATAGGAGTTAATTTCTGGCTATATTATTTTTGGCAATTGAAAATTTATTCATACTGCCAAGAGAGTCCATTTCTTAATCGCTGAACTAGTTTAGACTGGAGTAACTGTGATAGTAGATAGTTGAGTTGGTCCATGTTGAAGTAACGTATAAGTAGATGGTTGACTATCCCAGGTTGGAAGGGGCGAAGTGGTAGTCATCAGAGCTTGTCGATATTGGGGTAGAAGTTGCAGGAAGTTGGAATGATAGAAATGGTAGACAGTTAATCGCCCCACGTTGAAGTACAGGTAGTTGAAGACGATTAATTTACCTCATGTTGGAGTAGATCCAGGGTATATACCGCGAGAGCTTGGTATAGACGCCAGGTTTGTTGGGTCTAGCGCAACCGTGCCCCCAGCTGGTGATTCCTACCGCGGTGTAGCGACCTGGAGGTGAGACACATGACATAGATGTTATGGTTGGGGCTGTTTATAATACGTACTGTACTGTATATAGTTATATATGTAAATTCAACCAGATTTTCAAGATTCATTTCCCTCCTATCTTACACACACACACACACGCCATTCTTATACACTCTCCTTGAAACTAGTTGAAGTCACTACCACATCATTGAACTAACTTTATTCATTACTCTAACGATTCGGGCTTCACAGAGACCATCTTCAGTGAGAATACAACAAGTGGAAGTTGGAAGTTGTTTGGGGATTACTGGCCACTTCGCCGTTAGGCTATTTCGGCTTTAGCTGTTTGTTAGCTGATTAATTTTTTGGGACTTCTTCCTTTTGTTCTTTTTACTTTTCAATTGCCATTCTTCTTCTTGGTCTGGTTCTGGCATATTCTCGTAAACGTCTAAAAACGGTGTTGATGTTAATGTTACTAAATCGTTTTCTTCGGTCTTGTTTAATTCTGGCTTCTTTTCTGTGGTCGTCTTGGGGTCTTGATTTTCTTTTCTGTGGTCTTGTTGAGGGTCTTGATTCTTCTTTTCTTCGGTCTTCACTTCAAGAAGAGCCTCCTTGTAGCTCAGTTTTTTCTTGCTTCGCAGCTTAGCCACCTTACACTCTTCCCTCCACTTCGGACACTCCAGGTTGGAGGAGTGAGGGCCACAACAAGCTGCGCATTTCTTGGCGGCCGCGGAGCAGGTGGTGTGCTGGTACCCAGGTGTCCCGCAACTGCAACAGACCTCCCGAGCACTACACTTCCCTGCCAGATGGCCATACCTCTGGCATTTGTAACATCTTGTTGGTCTTCTTTCATACGGTCTTACTGGGATGTTCTCCCATCCCAGCAATACGGTGCTTGGTAAATTCTTGGGGAAGCCAACCAGTGCAGTTGCACTGGTCAGCTTCCGTACTATTGAAAGCTGGTCTCCGATCAGCTCGGCCAGTTCTTCTTTTTCAAGGTGTGGGAGATGACTCCCAACACCAAGTTGTTCTCTGAGCGAGCTTCCACTAGTATCTGGATCCCATAAATTTTTGTTATGTTGGCTATTTGCTGGGCCTGTCCCCATTCCGCGAAGGTGACGATAAGGCCACCACTCACTGGTCTGCGGACGACCCTTCTCACCCCTTTGATTCCCAAGGAGTCAAAAAACTTCATTAGGACAAGGAGGTTTAGTTGCATGTGCGAAGGGCATGTGACTGGGTACAGTCTTACGACCTTCGCCTGGTCACAGGTCAGCATCGTCAGGTTCACGGGTGCAGAGAAGATCTTGCCTCCGAGGTGCAGTTCTCGGTTGTAGGAAGTCAGAGACTTGTACCCCGGGTGCACCTCACCTCTCTGGACGCTTTGTCGTGTCGGAGCCAGGTTGGCTGTCAATTACCTGACTTGGCTAGCTTACTATGTAACGTCTGTGTAGTCCAATGTTGTGACTGTTAACCTAAGGTTAGGATTTAAGAACCTCTGGCAGTATATCCCTTAAACAAAGTGAACAACACAAAATATAAAGTGCGTGTGGCTAGACATGTGGCCACACACACACTTGAACACTATGTCCTAGACTGCGAAAATAGAATCTTTTAGGGACAGGTGCAAGCACACTGTGTCAGAACGAACCACACAACGTATATGAATACCTCTGAAAAAAAAAATATAGTGTGCGCCCACCCTATGGCAGCATGTCTCTCATGCAGGGTTAAACAAGTCAACTGCTATGTACTGTACACAGCCAAAGAAACAATGTACTGGAAATAACCTGACTACTGGCGTCTGTTATATACCCTTTGTAACCTCTACTCTTTAATCCTGTTTGTGCTGCCACTCACGGTGTGTGTATGGAATGCTCACTGAACTAGCCGCTGTCTGCAGCAAAATTAAATTCAAACTCATCCACACATACTGTACATATATCCCTTCTCACACATAGACATCCTCCTCACACACACACACACACACACACACACACACACACACACTCTAGAAAAAAATTAAAACCAGTTTGATCCACTCGCAGACCCCTCACCTTCCCGCTCCCAACCCTTATCGATGAAACAATCTGTAGACGTTCCTCCTTTGGTCCTCTTTCCTACCCCTAATACCTCCGTATCTGTTTAATTTCTCCTTTCTCCACCTTCACCTTCCCTACCAATCCCATCTTCCCTCCTCCTTTCCTTTCTGTCCCACCTCTTCTCTTAACCTCAGGACCTACCCTCAACGAAGCAGACCATTGGCCCACCAGAGTCGCCCTGACAGGTGTCTATCCCGCCCTCCATGTGGCCAGCACAGTACATTCCCTGTGTAAGACGAGCCGGGCCGTATACGTGGTCCGCTTCGCATGTCTCTTCTGGCAGGATGGGTAGAAGAGCTGATTGTAGGACTTTCGAGTACCCTATGTTGGAGAGAGAGAGAGAGAGAGAGAGAGAGAGAGAGAGAGAGATTATTACTCTTTTATTTTATTTTATAAGACATTGATCCATGTTATAATTTCAGCTAAGAAGATTACTGTTTATTTATTCATTAATGCCAGGCTTACGAATCAGTCCACTCATTATAGGGTACATAGGTAGACGATACAAGGCCAATGGGGTAAATACCTAACACAGTACTAGAAGAAGGGGTTACCTATACCTATCACGCTAATAACACAAATGCGGTACCTGTTAGGGATACTTACCAAGCGTGACACCCAAGCTACCCCATCCTGCCACGGTGCAGTTGAGATAAGGGGGGTACTTCCATCTGGAGGGAACCATACACAGGGGCTGCACGAACCTACCAAACCTATGGGGGGAGAAGGAGGGTAAATTATGAGGTAAACACAAAAATAGTGATGATGTTAATACCGAAATTTTTTTAAGACATAAATATTGCAGAAAGGGATAAGGGCCACTGTCAATATGATTTGAATTGATGGAGAATAAATAGCACTTTCAGGCAAGTTGTTCCACAGGATGCTGGTCCAGGGTAGAAATTCTGCACAATGGAATATCAAAAGGAAAGTCAGATAGGATATTCACAGGTGCCCTCGTAGGACGCCGGGGAGTGCATGGTAGTGGTGGTAGTGGCACTATTGAGTGTAATTTACCAGAACACTGCATTTATCGAATAGGAAAAGCGATGTTGTTAATAATAATAATAATAATAATAATAATAGTAATATCTCCACAAACTCCAGAATAATAACCAGTACAGATGATAATTATTAATTGCCACGCTCTGGTCTGTAATACTTATACCGTTAGAAGATGCACATGGGAGGAACTTGCCAATCATCCAGACTTCCTTCCTTCCAGTGCGTTTCCTTTCTTAATATTACAAAATAACACCTTTGATAAGTAATGGTCCGGTTGGCCTTGGTGGTTCATGGACATTTACCGCAGAGCAAGTCCCCAAGGTCCTTCTCTGGTTTCTGCCCGAATGCTTTGGTTACCTCTTCTTCAGTTTCTCTACTGAATATACATCACTGTGCTTGGTTCAAATTGCCATTATGTTTACTATTGTTGTGTCCTGCGGTGTTGTGGTTACATTGGAAACAGTACACCTCAAAGGTCTATGTATATACCTGCATTGTCGATATATATATTTAATTGTATACCTGCATTCTCTATATACATGCAACACCAATTATTATAAACATTCGCTCTGCAGTTTTCGTTCTTGACTGTTACGTATTTTCTTGTCTTCTACACTGACCTTGAAGATTTACCTGTTGCTATCCTGCGTTCTCGTTGTGTAACACCAATCTCAGACCGACAATTTAGAAATAAATACAATACTATAACCTCAAGTACAGGTAGATATCCAGCTACAGGTGATAGTGCATTTATAGTAACATATACAAACACAGGTACAATAACAGGTGTAGGGAATGTTACAAGTTTATGAATAAGTGAGGTGATAAGGGTCTCTACAGGTGTATACAGGTATTACTAGAGGTACAGGTACCAGTGCAGCTGCAGGTACAGGAATAAGTGCAGGTATAGCTACAGGTACAATAACAGGCAGAGGAACAGGTACAGGTGCAAACACAGTTACAGGTATAGGAATAGATACTAATACAGTTACAATATTTTAATTATACTCAGTGCATTATATGAGGTATATATATATATGTATGTGTGTGTGTGTGTGTGTGTGTGTGTGTGTGTGTGAGTGTGTGTGTGTGTGAATAAAAACTAGTTCATGGAAAAAGCCCCACTGAACAGATGCGAAGCGTAAACTCATGATATTTAAACCGGATTGTCATGAAAAGCAAAAAAAGTTCACAACACACAAAAACGAGACGACAGGATTTTCTATGACCTTAATTTATTTGTGTTTAGTGACATCAAGTGCATCCACGTATTTGACATTGTTAGTTAATTTGTATATGCTTTAGGGCCGAATATTTGAGTGACTGACGCCATCTATGAGTTATGCTATGACTTACTGAATGCCTCGCCCGTTTTTCTTCTCTACCTTCAGCAAGGCGATGTCGTTGTTGAGGTATGGACCTTTGTCGTACTCTGGGTGCAGGACCACAGCCGACACACGAAACTCTTGCTCTTCCTCCTCTTCTTCCTGTTAGGGATGTAAGAAGATGGAAAGGGAGAAGGGGAAGGAGAATAAAGATACATATTGAATATGGAAATGGATTGGAGTGAAGGAGGAAGGGGGAAGGGAGAGGGGAGAAAGGAAGAGGAGAAACAAAACAGCACAGGAGGGAAGAAGCAGAAGAGGGTAAAGGGAGAGAGGAAGGAGAGTAAAGGAGTGAAAGGAAGAAAGCAAAGGAGAAGGGGCTTAAGGGAAGAGATGAAGGAAAGGAGAGAAGGGTGACAAGGAATGGCAGGGGATGAAGAGAGAGAGAGAGAGAGCACTTAAAATCAAGTAGATACAGACAGTAGTGTCATGTCATTATATTGATGCTCACTTACAAAAACATGCATATATTTGTTGGTATATACTTTACCATTTGATTGAATTCGTACAGTACATTCATGCACTACCTTCTTACTTGAGTATTAAAGTCTCCGATTTTGAGGAGGTAGGTGGTGGCCGGGTACTTGAAGACACAATGACCCGCAGTCAGGACGTATTCCTCCCCCAACACAGCTCCTCCGCACCACTGGGTAGGCCCTGTACGCGTTAACAGGTCGATGGCCACCTGTCACCACCACGTTAAATACACAATAAGAATCACGTGACACTTTGAAGTCTAAATGCAACATATAAATACAGTTTCCGATAGTCTAAGTCAGAATTAGGAGTCCAAGTGAATGCAGAATCAGATGAATACATTATCAGGATCAAAAGCCTTAAATTCAAAAGCATAAGAAGAGGCTTCACTCAGAAGTATAAGCGAATACAGAATCAGATACTTTAAATTCAGATATTTATGCACAGATTCATGTTGAGATAAATTATATACAAATTCAGAATTATGAAAAAAATCACTGGTTAATTAATTTTGGCAGGAACGGGATTATGGGATTAAAATAGTTTAAAGGTCGAAGTTTAATTGTTTTTGACATGAAAAAATGTGATATATATATATATATATATATATATACTTCATTTTTAGTCCATTTAACACGCGGACTTTGAACATACAATCAACGACCTCACCAGCAAGGAATCGAACCCTCGACCTACTGGGTGTGACTAGGGAGCGCTTACCGGCTAGGCCACAAGGACACTAAAAGCAGTTCTAGACTCTGTTATATTTCACACAAAGCCTGTTCATCGAGCTGATGGCGCCGTGAACCTCAATGGGAAACTGCCCGTGCCTCGTATGTGGTGTCAGTAGCATTTTACCGAATCCAGCTGGTATGAAACGCGAGGTACATATATATACTTCATTTTTAGTCCATTTAACACGCGGACTTTGAACATACAAGTCCGCGTGTTAAATGGACTAAAAATGAAGTATATATATGTACCTCGCGTTTCATACCAGCTGGATTCGGTAAAATGCTACTGACACCACATACGAGGCACAGGCAGTTTCCCATTGAGGTTCACGGCGCCATCAGCTCGATGAACAGGCTTTGTGTGAAATATAACAGAGTCTAGAACTGCTTTTAGTGTCCTTGTGGCCTAGCCGGTAAGCGCTCCCTAGTCACACCCAGTAGGTCGAGGGTTCGATTCCTTGCTGGTGAGGTCGTTGATTGTATGTTCAAAGTCCGCGTGTTAAATGGACTAAAAATGAAGTATATATATGTACCTCGCGTTTCATACCAGCTGGATTCGGTAAAATGCTACTGACACCACATACGAGGCACGGGCAGTTTCCCATTGAGGTTCACGGCGCCATCAGCTCGATGAACAGGCTTTGTGTGAAATATAACAGAGTCTAGAACTGCTTTTAGTGTCCTTGTGGCCTAGCCGGTAAGCGCTCCCTAGTCACACCCAGTAGGTCGAGGGTTCGATTCCTTGCTGGTGAGGTCGTTGATTGTATGTTCAAAGTCCGCGTGTTAAATGGACTAAAAATGAAGTATATATATATATATATATATATCACATTTTTTCATGTCAAAAACAATTAAACTTCGACCTTTAAACTATTTTAATCCCATAATCCCGTTCCTGCCAAAATTAATTAACCAGTGATTTTTTTCATAATTCTGAATTTGTATATAATTTATCTCAACATGAATCTGTGCATAAATATCTGAATTTAAAGTATCTGATTCTGTATTCGCTTATACTTCTGAGTGAAGCCTCTTCTTATGCTTTTGAATTTAAGGCTTTTGATCCTGATAATGTATTCATCTGATTCTGCATTCACTTGGACTCCTAATTCTGACTTAGACTATCGGAAACTGTATTTATATGTTGCATTTAGACTTCAAAGTGTCACGTGATTCTTATTGTGTATTTAACGTGGTGGTGACAGGTGGCCATCGACCTGTTAACGCGTACAGGGCCTACCCAGTGGTGCGGAGGAGCTGTGTTGGGGGAGGAATACGTCCTGACTGCGGGTCATTGTGTCTTCAAGTACCCGGCCACCACCTACCTCCTCAAAATCGGAGACTTTAATACTCAAGTAAGAAGGTAGTGCATGAATGTACTGTACGAATTCAATCAAATGGTAAAGTATATACCAACAAATATATGCATGTTTTTGTAAGTGAGCATCAATATAATGACATGACACTACTGTCTGTATCTACTTGATTTTAAGTGCTCTCTCTCTCTCTCTCTTCATCCCCTGCCATTCCTTGTCACCCTTCTCTCCTTTCCTTCATCTCTTCCCTTAAGCCCCTTCTCCTTTGCTTTCTTCCTTTCACTCCTTTACTCTCCTTCCTCTCTCCCTTTACCCTCTTCTGCTTCTTCCCTCCTGTGCTGTTTTGTTTCTCCTCTTCCTTTCTCCCCTCTCCCTTCCCCCTTCCTCCTTCACTCCAATCCATTTCCATATTCAATATGTATCTTTATTCTCCTTCCCCTTCTCCCTTTCCATCTTCTTACATCCCTAACAGGAAGAAGAGGAGGAAGAGCAAGAGTTTCGTGTGTCGGCTGTGGTCCTGCACCCACAAAACACATGTTGCAAATATAGGCTATGCTGCAAATTTAAGTTGCAAAAAATTTTGAAAAAAAATTGCAAATAAATGTTGGAAATAAATTATAAATTTGTGCAAAGTTCGTATTCCTCAAACGCCCGTTTCCCGGGAACTAGGCTCGGCGATCGATCTTTTGAGGGAGAAGATTTTTGGCATTTTCATTTTTTTTTTACTTTTTTTTTAATTGTTTGGAAATTTTCGAGAAAAAAATTGAAACTTTTAATTTTCACAAATATTTCATTTTTTTTTACAAAAGATTCAATTATTTCCAGAAAAAAATCTGAACTTTAAAAAAAAAATTAGGAAATTACAAAAAAATATTTCTTATTCCTCAAACGTTTCCCGGGGGTAAGTATTGACTTTACACCTTGATTGACCACTGATTAATTGCCTGGTTTGTATGTTTAGGCAGGTGGGAGAAGGATAGACCTAGCATAGTTGCCGATTAGGAATTTCGAGGTTACCAGTCTGTGCGGCTTTAAGTGGCGTGTACTATACAAAATATAACTTCCTCCTTCACAGGTTCTGTGTCGAATGATGGGCTGGGCTGGGGCCTCTCACGTGTACAAGAACAATTCCTTCGGGGCAGGAGTTGGTATGGTGTGGCTGGACGACGTGAAGTGTCTGGGCTACGAGGCCTCCGTCGTGGACTGTCAGCACCTACCGTGGGGCCAGACCAACTGTGACCACACTGAGGATGTCGGTCTTCAGTGTTCCGACATCCCAATTACTTCGGTCTGTTGGTGTACTAATATAATTACAAAACTTATTACGCGCTTAAAGGCCTTACTAGTTAAAGAGCAGCCTATTTCTAATTTAAGGGAATTATCATATTCAAGTACGTGTTTTTCATATAGGGGATTATATTATTCAAGATAAGTAATATGCTTAACGCTGGTAATATATTCTATATCATTATTACATTTTGGGGATTTCTTAAATTTCAGTGAAATATTACATTTGAATAAGTTGTTATAATTTGGATGTTAAGATTTAAGGAATCCATTGTATTTTAGAGAATTATTGTATTTAAGGAAGTTCTTACAATTTAGGTAGTTACTATATCAAAGGAATTTATTACATTCTAGATATGTAGTTCATTTAAAAAAATTATTTACTCTTGGTGCGATATTACATTTTATAGTGCTGTTGTGTTAAGGAAGGTCTTGTCTCACACTTTAGGACGTGTAATATTAATTTTAAGATGTCACTTTTAAGGAAATTATTACACTTTAGAAAGTTAAGCAATACAGTGTTGCTATCTCTCTACACGACCACAGACAGACACTACAGACAGCTTCCCTCCTGACGGGCCACTGCCGGAGTCGCTGCCGTCAACGTGTGGTTTGAGGGAGGTAGATGATAACCCAACCACATCCATCGTAGCCAGAGTGGTGAGCGGTCACACCCCCCCACCAGGTGCTCACCCATGGATGGTTAGTGCCGCTCACATAGACAACTTGTGATTCTCCAATAGATTCCATTCCCCAAACTCAAATTTCCTTTACGAAGAAAAACTATAGTAACAGTAATTCCCAAAATATTTTATTGTTTTCTGAAGTTTTCAATTATTACTTTTGTTCAACACCCTCCCTTCTCCCTACCCACCATTCGCCACCTTCCCTCCCCACCGTAAAAAAAAAAAAAAAAAATAGTGGCTTTTTACTATACCAGAAACACGGTAGCTTTAGAAGTTTGCACGGTTTCGTTCTTTATAGGGGGAAGCAAACCTTATGAATTCTTACAACGGTATATTATTATTATTATTATTATTATTATTATTATTATTATTATTATTATTACCACATCTGCAAGTTAAAATAATGATTTAAAGATCTTTGTATTTAGCCATCTCTCCATTCAACCTCGTTTCCATCAACCTTACTTGAAGGCAGGGCCGGATTTACCAAGAGGCCAAGTAGGCCATTGGCCTAGGGCCCACCGGTATCTGGGGGCCCACTGAAACTAATTTGTCGCGCAGCGTGCCAGCGTATAACCTTGTTTCAAGTAACCACCGAGTATTTCATTATATAAGATATTCACAACCATAAGGGCCCCTGTACAATAAGTATAGGGCCCGGAGTATGGGGCTCCCGTACAATAAGTATAGGCCCCCAGTGGTCTTCAACTGGTGGGCCATGGGGTGGTTCTCTGGTGGGCCACGGCCTAGGCCCTATAGTAAAATGAAGAAAATAAGATAAAATAAGATAAAAAAATATATATATACATTTTTTAAATGTCCGTGTCCCACCATCGATCTATCTATCTATCTATTTATCTATCTATATATACATACATATATACTGGAGAGAGAGAGAGAGAGAGAGAGAATAAAGTTCAAGAAACCTTCAGCGACTTGACGTGTGAAGGACAGGATCGTTTCACGTTCAGTACGTGTCAGGGTTACCGTTGGTTGGTGACAGCTCGCTCACAGAGTTGCCAACTTAGCGAATTTGTAGCTAGATCTAGAGCTTTTTGTTTTTTTCTAGCGACATTTTAGAGCAATTTGCGACTTGTCGCAAATCTAGAGATATCCACAGAAATCTAGCGACTTTCTGGATACTTTTGGACTGTCCATGAAAACTCAGTTTTCCTAATTTTGAACCATAATATATAGCAACGGGGTTACAGGGACAATACATTTGAACGGGTTGAACTCATAAAACAACTTCGTCAACGCTTACCTGACAACATTCCTGTGCTGCAGTCTATTTCTTTACTGAGTGCCGATGAATGCTTGAAGCCTATTAAATCAGATATACTTGGTTTGGCACACTTATTTACATAAGATTCCAGCACCCTTACCAAGATTGATTTCCAGTGGAAAAAACTGCATCACACAATCTGGACAGAAACATCTAACACCCTAAAATTGTGGTCAGAAGTGGCAAATTACAGAGATGCGACAGGTGAAAACCCTTACCATGATCTGGCTGAAATTGCACTCGCTGCCTTATCTCTTCCTCATTCAAACGCAGATGTAGAGCGCACATTTAGTAATATGAACTTTGTGAAATCAAAATTGCGCAACAAAATGAAACTACCGACATTAAAGGCAATTCTTACAATAAAGTATGGGTTAAAAGACAGAAAACCTGTTGTGCAAGTTATGAACTTCCTAGTGATATTTTAAGAAAGATAGGGACTGTGGAGGCCTACAGTTACAAGATATCTGCACGAGAACCTGAACCACGCACTTCACATGCTTCCAGCTCTACAGTTGTTCACACTGCCGACGACTACGAAGAGGACTGGGATGCAATTACTATTGAATAATAGGTATGTGTGCACATTAAACTTTAAAAAAAATAATATTTTTTTTTTACATGATGCATTTTATTTATACTGAAGGGGGGGAATAATAGCTAGCGACTTTCCATGGAAGATTTAGCGACATTTAGCTACTTTTAGGTACCAGCCTAGCGACATTTGAAAATCCGAGTTGGCAACACTGCTCGCTCAGTCAGTATCTTCTTAGCCTCAGCTCAGTGATATTTTATAGTGTGTACGCGGCACTCATTATTTACTAATGATATTTTACATGTTGCATTAAATGGACTTCAGTGTTATTTACGTGTGTTTTTGTGTCTATTTTATGTGATATTGGTATCTCTTATAGACTTACACTATTTTTTTGTTTACTGATTATTCTTGGGGATTCTCATGAGATAAATATGTCGTCCCTGAAAAAATATCTGAGTGGCTCACAAAAGAGAAAGTTAAAAGCAGCCAAAGGTGCACAACTGCAATCAGTTGCAAAGCTGACAACATTTTTTAAACCAATAGGAGATTCAGAGCCAAGTACCAGTGACAGTAAACTCTAAGGGGATGACACAGTAGATGTTCACTTTCATGATTCAGATGACGAAGCGAGGTCAGCTGAGTCAGTCACAGAGATTAAGTAAATCAGCACATACAGCAATGGAAGTACCACCTGTGACTGAAGCTTCATCCGATTCATCTCAGTTGACTTATAAGAAACATTCTGTGGAACATGGTGTCAGTGTTGATTTGTATGTATCAAGTGATCCAGCTGACTGGCTGACAATTGATGATAAACTGATTGAATATTTACTAAACCACCCTCTTGATCTAAATTGTGAACAAGGTGACTTCTCAAGATCTGCAAGAAGTGAAAATGTGGGTGAAAAGGAAAGAGTTCGATATGTGCCCAAATCCTTGTTTACACGTCAAATGGCAAATGATGAAAAAGTTAAAAGGTAATGGCTTGTGTATTCTCCAAAAACTGGAGATGTATTTTGTGTTCCATGCAAGCTATTCAGCAAGCAAGTCTCATTGTTTACCAGTGGGTTTAGCGACTGGAAAAACTGCCAGCATAGAGTTGCTGAACATGAAAGTAGCAAAGAGCATAAAATCTCAGTTACTACTTGGGGTGTGAGGGCAATTACAGCAAGGCGAATTGATTCCACTTTGGCTTTGCAAGTAGAATTGGAGAGATGTTAGTCATACTGACCAACTTACATTCATAGTTAGTTATGTCAAACCTGTTGAGCGATTTCTGAAGTTCATAGACATACATGACCATGGTGCAGAGAGCATAGCCTCAACTGTTGTACAGTGAATTAAAGACGTTGGTCTTGATTTGAGTGACATGAGAGGGCAGAGTAATGACAATGTTGCCAATATGTCAGGCATTTACACTGGTCTCCACGCCAGAATAAAGGCTATGAATCCCCTGGCACATTATGTCCCTTGTGCAGGTCACTCCTTGAACCTTGTAGGAGCATCAGCTGCCAGCAGTTGCCTTGGGTCTGTTTCATATTCCAGATTTTTGCAAGCCTTATACAACTTCTTCCCAGCCTCCACATATAGATAGGATTATTTGAAAGCTGCACTACCTGCTGAAGGGATTGTAGTGAAATCCCTTTCAGAAACTCGCTGGAGTGCGAGGGCTGATGCTGTTAAAGCAGTGTTTTTACATTACCTTGGGATAAAGTCAGCTCTGGAGAACATATGTTCTGACAGTAAACAAACTGTGGCTACAAAGCTTGAAGGTGAAGGCCTCATAAGACAAATGGAAGCACTTCTTACTGTAATGTGGTATAAAATCTTAACAAGGTTTAATGCAACCAGCTTATCACTTCAAAAAGTTGAGACCGACCTTCTGTCAGTTGTGAAACTGTATTTTCTCTCCAATTCTACTTGCAAAGCCAAAGTGGAATCAATTCGCCTTGCTGTAATTGCCCTCACACCCCAAGTAGTAACTGAGATTTTATGCTCTTTGCTACTTTCATGTTCAGCAACTCTATGCTGGCAGTTTTTCCAGTCGCTAAACCCACTGGTAAACAATGAGACTTGCTTGCTGAATAGCTTGCATGGAACACAAAATACATCTCCAGTTTTTGGAGAATACACAAGCCATTACCTTTTAACTTTTTCATCATTTGCCATTTGACGTGTAAACAAGGATTTGGGCACATATCGAACTCTTTCCTTTTCACCCACATTTTCACTTCTTGCAGATCTTGAGAAGTCACCTTGTTCACAATTTAGATCAAGAGGGTGGTTTAGTAAATATTCAATCAGTTTATCATCAATTGTCAGCCAGTCAGCTGGATCACTTGATACATACAAATCAACACTGACACCATGTTCCACAGAATGTTTCTTATAAGTCAACTGAGATGAATCGGATGAAGCTTCAGTCACAGGTGGTACTTCCATTGCTGTATGTGCTGATTTACTTAATCTCTGTGACTGACTCAGCTGACCTCGCTTCGTCATCTGAATCATGAAAGTGAACATCTACTGTGTCATCCCCTTAGAGTTTACTGTCACTGGTACTTGGCTCTGAATCTCCTATTGGTTTAAAAAATGTTGTCAGCTTTGCAACTGATTGCAGTTGTGCACCTTTGGCTGCTTTTAACTTTCTCTTTTGTGAGCCACTCAGATATTTTTTCAGGGACGACATATTTATCTCATGAGAATCCCCAAGAATAATCAGTAAACAAAAAAATAGTGTAAGTCTATAAGAGATACCAATATCACATAAAATAGACACAAAAACACACGTAAATAACACTGAAGTCCATTTAATGCAACATGTAAAATATCATTAGTAAATAATGAGTGCCGCGTACACACTATAAAATATCACTGAGCTGAGGCTAAGAAGATACTGACTGAGCGAGCAGTGTTGCCAACTCGGATTTTCAAATGTCGCTAGGCTGGTACCTAAAAGTAGCTAAATGTCGCTAAATCTTCCATGGAAAGTCGCTAGCTATTATTCCCCCCCTTCAGTATAAATAAAATGCATCATGTAAAAAAAAAATATTATTTTTTTTAAAGTTTAATGTGCACACATACCTATTATTCAATAGTAATTGCATCCCAGTCCTCTTCGTAGTCGTCGGCAGTGTGAACAACTGTAGAGCTGGAAGCATGTGAAGTGCGTGGTTCAGGTTCTCGTGCAGATATCTTGTAACTGTAGGCCTCCACAGTCCCTATCTTTCTTAAAATATCACTAGGAAGTTCATAACTTGCACAACAGGTTTTCTGTCTTTTAACCCATACTTTATTGTAAGAATTGCCTTTAATGTCGGTAGTTTCATTTTGTTGCGCAATTTTGATTTCACAAAGTTCATATTACTAAATGTGCGCTCTACATCTGCGTTTGAATGAGGAAGAGATAAGGCAGCGAGTGCAATTTCAGCCAGATCATGGTAAGGGTTTTCACCTGTCGCATCTCTGTAATTTGCCACTTCTGACCACAATTTTAGGGTGTTAGATGTTTCTGTCCAGATTGTGTGATGCAGTTTTTTCCACTGGAAATCAATCTTGGTAAGGGTGCTGGAATCTTATGTAAATAAGTGTGCCAAACCAAGTATATCTGATTTAATAGGCTTCAAGCATTCATCGGCACTCAGTAAAGAAATAGACTGCAGCACAGGAATGTTGTCAGGTAAGCGTTGACGAAGTTGTTTTATGAGTTCAACCCGTTCAAATGTATTGTCCCTGTAACCCCGTTGCTATATATTATGGTTCAAAATTAGGAAAACTGAGTTTTCATGGACAGTCCAAAAGTATCCAGAAAGTCGCTAGATTTCTGTGGATATCTCTAGATTTGCGACAAGTCGCAAATTGCTCTAAAATGTCGCTAGAAAAAAACAAAAAGCTCTAGATCTAGCTACAAATTCGCTAAGTTGGCAACTCTGTGAGCGAGCTGTCACCAACCAACGGTAACCCTGACACGTACTGAACGTGAAACGATCCTGTCCTTCACACGTCAAGTCGCTGAAGGTTTCTTGAACTTTATTCTCTCTCTCTCTCTCTCTCTCTCTCCAGTATATATGTATGTATATATAGATAGATAAATAGATAGATAGATAGATCGATGGTGGGACACGGACATTTAAAAAATGTATATATATATTTTTTTATCTTATTTTATCTTATTTTCTTCATTTTACTATAGGGCCTAGGCCGTGGCCCACCTGAGAACCACCCCATGGCCCACCAGTTGAAGACCACTGCGGGCCAATACTTATTGTACGGGAGCCCCATACTCCGGGCCCTATACTTATTGTACAGGGGCCCTTATGGTTGTGAATATCTTATATAATGAAATACTCGGTGGTTACTTGAAACAAGGTTATACGCTGGCACGCTGCGCGACAAATTAGTTTCAGTGGGCCCCCAGATACCGGTGGGCCCTAGGCCAATGGCCTACTTGGCCTCTTGGTAAATCCGGCCCTGCCTTCAAGTAAGGTTGATGGAAACGAGGTTGAATGGAGAGATGGCTAAATACAAAGATCTTTAAATCATTATTTTAACTTGCAGATGTGGTAATAATAATAATAATAATAATAATAATAATAATAATAATAATAATAATATACCGTTGTAAGAATTCATAAGGTTTGCTTCCCCCTATAAAGAACGAAACCGTGCAAACTTCTAAAGCTACCGTGTTTCTGGTATAGTAAAAAGCCACTATTTTTTTTTTTTTTTTTTTACGGTGGGGAGGGAAGGTGGCGAATGGTGGGTAGGGAGAAGGGAGGGTGTTGAACAAAAGTAATAATTGAAAACTTCAGAAAACAATAAAATATTTTGGGAATTACTGTTACTATAGTTTTTCTTCGTAAAGGAAATTTGAGTTTGGGGAATGGAATCTATTGGAGAATCACAAGTTGTCTATGTGAGCGGCACTAACCATCCATGGGTGAGCACCTGGTGGGGGGGTGTGACCGCTCACCACTCTGGCTACGATGGATGTGGTTGGGTTATCATCTACCTCCCTCAAACCACACGTTGACGGCAGCGACTCCGGCAGTGGCCCGTCAGGAGGGAAGCTGTCTGTAGTGTCTGTCTGTGGTCGTGTAGAGAGATAGCAACACTGTATTGCTTAACTTTCTAAAGTGTAATAATTTCCTTAAAAGTGACATCTTAAAATTAATATTACACGTCCTAAAGTGTGAGACAAGACCTTCCTTAACACAACAGCACTATAAAATGTAATATCGCACCAAGAGTAAATAATTTTTTTAAATGAACTACATATCTAGAATGTAATAAATTCCTTTGATATAGTAACTACCTAAATTGTAAGAACTTCCTTAAATACAATAATTCTCTAAAATACAATGGATTCCTTAAATCTTAACATCCAAATTATAACAACTTATTCAAATGTAATATTTCACTGAAATTTAAGAAATCCCCAAAATGTAATAATGATATAGAATATATTACCAGCGTTAAGCATATTACTTATCTTGAATAATATAATCCCCTATATGAAAAACACGTACTTGAATATGATAATTCCCTTAAATTAGAAATAGGCTGCTCTTTAACTAGTAAGGCCTTTAAGCGCGTAATAAGTTTTGTAATTATATTAGTACACCAACAGACCGAAGTAATTGGGATGTCGGAACACTGAAGACCGACATCCTCAGTGTGGTCACAGTTGGTCTGGCCCCACGGTAGGTGCTGACAGTCCACGACGGAGGCCTCGTAGCCCAGACACTTCACGTCGTCCAGCCACACCATACCAACTCCTGCCCCGAAGGAATTGTTCTTGTACACGTGAGAGGCCCCAGCCCAGCCCATCATTCGACACAGAACCTGTGAAGGAGGAAGTTATATTTTGTATAGTACACGCCACTTAAAGCCGCACAGACTGGTAACCTCGAAATTCCTAATCGGCAACTATGCTAGGTCTATCCTTCTCCCACCTGCCTAAACATACAAACCAGGCAATTAATCAGTGGTCAATCAAGGTGTAAAGTCAATACTTACCCCCGGGAAACGTTTGAGGAATAAGAAATTTTTTTTTGTAATTTCCTAATTTTTTTTTTAAAGTTCAGATTTTTTTCTGGA
Source organism: Homarus gammarus (assembly GCA_958450375.1). Taxonomy (NCBI): domain Eukaryota; kingdom Metazoa; phylum Arthropoda; class Malacostraca; order Decapoda; family Nephropidae; genus Homarus; species Homarus gammarus. The sequence continues at coordinate 46,793 of CAUDMG010002522.1, forward strand.
AATAATTGAATCTTTTGTAAAAAAAAATGAAATATTTGTGAAAATTAAAAGTTTCAATTTTTTTCTCGAAAATTTCCAAACAATTAAAAAAAAAGTAAAAAAAAAATGAAAATGCCAAAAATCTTCTCCCTCAAAAGATCGATCGCCGAGCCTAGTTCCCGGGAAACGGGCGTTTGAGGAATACGAACTTTGCACAAATTTATAATTTATTTCCAACATTTATTTGCAATTTTTTTTCAAAATTTTTTGCAACTTAAATTTGCAACATAGCCTATATTTGCAACATGTGTTTTGTTAGTTTATGAGTTATGAGTGAGGTTAGGTAGGTGACGATAGGATAGGTTAGCTGAATGTAGGTTAGGTTAGGTGAGCTGAAGGTAGGTTAGGTTAGCTTAAGGTAGGTTACGTTAGGTTAATAGTGTAGGAGCTTATATTACCGTTACCGTTACTGCCTCCAACGCCGTGCGACGCAAAGGGCCTCCACATAACTCGCACCAGCCATTTCGATCATGAGCCCTTTCCATGGTTGTATTCAACTCGTCCTCCGTCTCCTTTCTTATAGTTCGGATCCATGTAGGCCTTGGTCTTCCTCCTCTTCTCGTTCCGTCCACTCTCCACTCGACCGTCTCTCTCAATACTCTATCCGGACGCACACGCAGAACGGGTCCCAGCCACCTCTATCTATTCTTCATCAGCCATTCATCGATATAGGGAACATTTGTGACTTCTCTTAGCGTCTCGTTTCTAATACGATCACGCCATCTTATGTTCAAGATTCTTCTCAATGCCTTATTCCCGAAAGTTCGGAATCTTCTGGATAAAGTGTCATTATCATATCAAGATTCACTTCCGTATACCAAAACGGGTCTTACCAGTGCAGTATATAATCACAGTTTGCCCAGTATACCCATAATTTGATGGCCTCTTCTTATTCTGTCCTGAAACTCATCTTCAAGTGATCCATCGTTTTTGACGAGTGTCCCCAGATACTTGAAAACAGGAACTTCTTCCATAATTTGGTCCTCCTCCTGAATGTTCCCTTCAATTTCTTGATATATTTTCATAATACTGTTTTTCTAACATTAATCGTTAATCCAGCTCCTTTCCCCTTTTCCTCCAGTCTGCTAACCATAGTTTGCAAATCCTAAATGGATCTGCTCATCAGTACTACATCGTCTGCATAATCCAAGTCTGCGAGGCATATATTGTCGACCCATTCGATCCCTTCTCTTTTATCACCCACTGTCTCTCTCATTACGAAATCAATAAGAACAGCGAACAGCAATGGAGACAAAACATTACCTTGCAACACCCTACTCTCGACATTGAATTCTGGGAAAAGTTGGCCATCAACGTTCACACGACATCTGCTGCCCTTATGAATTTCTTCTATCAAACGAACGTATTTTCCTGGCATTCCATAGTTCCGTAAGATTTTCCACATAGTAGGTCAATGGACACGATGGAAGGCTCTTTTTAAAAATCGACAACTGCCATTATTAACGGTTTTCTGAATTCCATACTATGCTGTATTATGTGACGCAATGCAAATATATGATGACTACAGCTTCTTGATTTTCTGAACCCTACCTGTTCATCTCTTTGCCTTTGGTCTAAGGATTCTTGAATCCTGTTCAGTACGACCAAACAGAATACATTCTACTGTATACTATTCCGGTTAATGTTATCCCTCTCCAGTTTCCAAACTCTTGTAAATAAATTTTCTTGGGCAGTTTTATAATGATTTCTTGTTTCCATTCATCCGGGACAACTCCAGTGCTCCATATTTCTTAAAATCACTTTAATAGTACTTGTGGTGCACCATTCGCGTCGGATTTCAGCATTTCTCCAGTTATTCCATCTAGACCTGGTGCCTTCCAGTTCTCCAACTGTTTTAGTGCCCTTTCAATTTCCCTCACCGTAATGACACCCATATTGACATCCAATTGTTCTTCAGGCTGATGTGTAGTAAGAGTATTAGCGCTATGGAAGACTTTATTCATTACCATCCGGAAATGCTCCCCATCGTTACTTTATACGTTCTTCTGATGTTATCAACTCTCCGTTCATAGCACGTACTGGTAGTCTTTTTCTTTTCGTGCCTATACCTGCGATGTCTTTAATTATATCGTATGCTTTACTTACTCCATGTCCATTACCGGAATTAAGTGCCCTGTCTGCTTCTTTTGCCATATTTTCCAGGAAAAGCCGCTTATCACGTCTTGCACAACGCTTAACTCCGCTCTTAAGACTTCAGTATTTGGCTGTTTCTATTTTAAGAGCATCTTCGTCTCCTTCAGATCTATCAACATACACTTTCTGTGTATGTCTCTTTTATATAATGCTCCAGGTCTCTTCTGAGATCCATTTCTTCCGCTTAATTCCTCTCTTTTTTCCAAAAAATTTCTCAGCTGAGCCCTGATACAACTGTGTGTGTGTTTACCTGTTTGCTTCTCTGTTTTTTTTTTATCTAATTTTTCTTCATCTTAGTTTCTCTCTCTCGTCTTCCTTATTCCCTCCTTCAGCACCCCTGGATCCTCTTATGTAATCCTGTAAAAATTTCCTGTTCATTTTTGACACCATACATCATATTAATCATTATAGCCTGTAGATTAAGAAAAACTATGGTGTCATTTTTTTCTGAACGGTTTATTATAAATTTTATGCCATCAAAGAAGTTTTATCAAAGAGCAGCGTAATCAACCACAAACGTATTACCATTAAGTCCTAACTTACTTAAAACATGACAAATAACATATGAAAATGTATTATATGATCACAATTTAACATAATATATTATGAATGCTGTTATAATATCGTAAGTGTGTTACAATCATGGCTGCTCATATATTATATGCCATCCTGTCTCTGGCAAAGAAAAGATTGCATTAAGTAAAAATGTTTTAGAACATCCATTTTATATTTATTATTAGTTTATAGTATTATACATCATATGTATACAAGTCACACGTTATTATTTACGAAATTGTTTCAGTCCTCGTCATCAGATTCTTCTGTGTAAAACCAGATTCCTTCACCTTGTTTAGGCATTTCTCATCATCTGCTTGACATTTACACATTTTTTCTGCATGAACACGGCAATAATCCACATTTGCTGACGCCACATCCACACTTAACAAGCTCTGTGGTAGCTTTTGGAGCTGATGGCAGGTCTGATATTACTGTTATGAAACAGTCATTTTAAATTTTCCAGCCATGCTCCAATGGTGAAAGTATTTTCACTGTCTGCATCACAAGAGTTGTTGCAGTCGGTGGTGGTTTTTCAGCCTCTGCCTGCGTTTTCTTGAAGGGATGTCATCTAAGTTTTAACAGTTCAGTGAAAGTCATTCGTGGACAGTAGGGCTTACATATACATTCCTCTAGAGTCTAGACCAATATACATGTCTGCAGGAGGAGCACTTGGTCTACTCAGCATCTTGAATGCATTTAGGACCTTTGTGTTAGATTTCATCAAAGTGCTCCAAAATGTTTTCTTTCCTTTGCCAGCAAATTTTCCTCTGCAGTCAGATCCTGTGAAAGCATGGAAACCTGGAGGGCTCTCTGCAATGTCTGGTCTAATGGCATCATATCGGCATTTGAAAGAAACAATTTGTCGTTACTCACTAGTTGTAACGGCTGGTTAATTCCAATGTTAACCAGGTTGGTTCACATATATTATATTGGGCTTTAGTAACGAAACCCAATTGAAGTTTCTTGTTTTATTAAAAAGTATTATGTATATAATTCCTGAGTGTAGATCAACCGTAAGTTCCACTATTTATGAGTGTGGTGAGAAAGGGACGGCGTCTATGTAAATACAGTAGACGTGAATCAACGTCCGTTCGATATTACGTAGTGAGTGAGACTCTGAGTAGTGACCCATCGAGGGAGAACGGAATAGGTACGTCGTTCTCCCTCGAGGGAAGACGGAGCCATCCACTGCGGCTCTCAAATAACGTCTTCCTCTAGTCAAGATATCAAACTACTGCCAGCTTTGGGTGGCCAGGAGCCGGCTACTTTATGCCTTTACTCAGCATAGTATGATGCAGCTTCCCGTGGGCACACCTTATCACGTGCATTGAACATGTCACCTCATAGCTAGTGGAAAGTTACAGGGGATGAATCTGAATATAAATCAGATGTAAATAACCCATTTATATAATACTTTCTGTTGATGAGACAGGGGACATTACACAGTTCCTGTTATCATACTTGTATTTTCTCCAAGTTGAGGCTGTTTTAATAGGTCTAGAACAAACACATCAGTGTCTAGTGATATGATATGTACAGTGCTGCCTTTCTGTAATGCGCATATGGCATGAATGATGAGCAGAGCATCTGCTTCCTCGTGAACACCGTTTTGCTTGAGTGGAACAGAAGCAATGCTTTATATCCTAGGTAGGTGGTCAATCATGTTTTGTCTTGTCGTTGCTGAGTAACTTCTTGGGTGAGACTTTAATCTGTGATTTCATAGCTCTATGCATTTGCTTCCTTGCCATAGCGTCGGTTTCTTGTTCTTTGTTTTAGCGAATGACCTACGTCATAACGATCAAAGACAAGGTGCAAAGCATCATAACTTTTGTCCTAGCTCAGGCCTGAGCAACCCAAGGTCTTTGTGAGGCCCGTGGAGTGACTGAGAAATTCTATTTAATGTGGCCCGCAGATCAGGTAGATGCAGCTAGCTTATGGTGGGTAAAGCAATACAGTATGTATTTAAAGAATAATCTTCACACACAGTTCGTTATTGTTTCATCACCTAAGAGTAAGTAACTACGAAAATGTAAGTGTGAAACAAGTATAAATATTAACAATATAAACTTCTTAACTTGTGTGAGTTTCCGGGCTATGATCAGCGCGGGCTGTTTGATGGATTAGCTGCTTTGTGGCAGTGGGTCACTTGGGAATTAACTAAGGATGGGTAAGTCCAATTGGGGTTTCATGCCTGGCTGTCCAGGAAAAATCAACGTATTCACAGGCTGCTTCAGTAATCTTCTGTTAAATGCAAAGGAACATTAACATTTTCCTTAAAAATATTATTATGGATTTATTTCCTAAATGGGGAAAAAAAATTGATTGTAAACTGAAAATATTGCAAGGTGGACGTGACGATAAACTGTTTCACCGTCCGTGCTAATGCAATATTAACATTATTTTTAGATTAGGTAGGATATGAATTTTGTTGGGTTAGCCCGAAGAAAAATACCTAAATCGTAATGCAGCCCACGACTGAGGAAAGGTTGTCCATGCCTGCCCGAGCTATGGTTTTGATGAAGTGGTTTGTAAACTCAGCACATTTTTTTGACAGACAAAGTTGACAGTTCGTGAACTAATGCCATGCCATCGATGGTGAGAGTCTTATGACATGGTTCATTTTGTGGATCTGCGACGCTTTGAACAAGGACAGACCTCTTGTAGATTGATTCCATCACGGGATCTTGCGATTATCAGCAGTCTAGCAAACAAAGATCTGCCATTCTTAAGTTCTATAACTTGCGAAAGTAATTTGATGGTTGGAGTATTGTTTGCTGCTTTCTATGACAGAAGATTAACCTTAGACATCTTTTCCCAGATGCTTACTGGACCAACAATGCGTTGCTTAACCAAATTTTCATAACCTCATACTTATGGTAAGTGATTGGGTTATTTATGATTGATATTTTATGTAATGAACTTAATTTAAAAATCCAAATGGTAGTATTTGATCTTTTATCACCTTAGACACTCAGTGCGTCATGCCTTTCGAGCGATTTTTTCCTCGCTTACTTTTCTGGACAAATATGACCTTATATCCCATCAGAAAAAAGGAAACCATTTGTTTCCTTAATCTACAGGTTCCAAGGTTTAAAATGATGTTTGGTGTCAAAAATTAACATTAAATTTTTACGGGACCACATATTGCTACATAAGCCCCTACACTATAAGGTAAGTTCTTTTTAGGGTTAGTTCGGTTAAGGTGGGTTTGGATGTTAGGTAAGATTCGGTTAAGTTCGGTCGGGTAGGTTACGTTAGGTTAGGTTAAGTCAACCGAAGGTAGGTTAAGTTAGGTTAAGATAAGTTAGGATAGGTTGGTTAAGTTAGGTTACCTCTTTGAGGTGACTATACACATACCAACATTTGGTACAGTGGAGTTATTGTACATATGAGTATTCCAACTCACCCCCAGCATCACAGTGTCTGGGGACAACCTAGTGCACAGTATGTCAAGAAAGTACAATATATATTTATAAGCTACGTGGAGGTAGGATGTCCATCTAGAAACCCCAAGGAAAGAAAATAAAACACATTTTAATAAGAAGATGAAGTCCTGTACATACACAGGAACCCAGGAGGTACAATAACACTCTGGACAATGAATATATGTAGAATAATCTTTCATGCGATTTTTTTTTTGAGACAAAACTGTTCAGTCAAAAGTATAAATAGACTCATCATCATTTTAAACCACCGTCCTCGGAAGATTAAACCATTATCCTTAGTGTTAAATTATATCATCGTAAAGGTGTTTATCCATCACCCTTTTAAAACATCGTCTTCAAAATGTTTAAGCATAGCCAGACAAGAGTACTTACGTGTCCCTCCTCTAGAGTGATATCATCATCACAAACCGTGCCCCAGATGCCCAGGTAACGCACCTCTACCCTGCCCTGCCTCTTCTTCAACTCCCCCTCTCCTCTTGCTACTTCTTCCATATCTTTACCATCCACCAAGCGCACTTCCAATGGAGCCTGACAGAAAAAGGCAAAATCAGACAATCAAATAAATTAATTTGACTTACACAATTACCAAAGGAAAGACTTATCGAAACATATAACACAGAAAATAGTACTCGAAAGAATTAAAGGAGTAACTTAGTGAAACCTAAAATATCCCTTGGTGTGTTCCCTAGGTCCTACATATCTCAACACAAAGGATCTGGAGGTACCCAAAACACATCTCTGTTCTCGTCAAAGCCTCCATGATAGCTTTCGGCGTCCTTTTTTTATCTCTTTCAACACAGAAAAACTGAGTATACCTGACACATCCCCCTCTCCTCATCAGACCCGTCGTGACAGTCGTCGACGGTGTCACAAAGGTAGGGCAGCCCGATGCATCGTCCGTTGCTACACTGCCACTGTTCACGACTACACTCGTCTCCAACTTTGTAGCAGCGTACGCCAGCTCCCTACACAACCAAGTAGTCAAGTCATCAGCCAATCACATTTAATCTTTTACTTAAGCAATATATCAAGCATATAATAATTAATAGGATAATCAAATAATTAATTCTTCATTCAAAAAATAATTTATCACCCATTTATTCAATCACTATATCTAGGCATCAAGTAATAGTCACACTCATATGTCCCCCCCCCCCCCATCTCTCTCTCTCTCTCTCTCTCTCTCTCTCTCTCTCTCTCTCTCTCTCTCTCTCTCTCATTTTTCTTTCGTTTTCCCATTTCTTTCTTTTGCGTGCTTTTTCTTTATATGTCTCTATATCTCACCTCGGAGGCCTGACAATCATGCACTCCCCAGCCACCAAAGTCACACTCAGCCAGCGACGCTTCGTTGCCTTGACAGTTCAGGTCGTCCATCAAGTACTGCCCACGGCTTGACCCAAAGCTGTGGGGATCAAGTGGAGGTCAGAGAAGGCCATGAGGTGGGTTAGAAGTGTCACGAGGAGGTCAGTAAAGTCATGAGGACTGAGGAGGTCAGGAACGTCACGAGGAGGTCAGGAGGGTCATGATGGGTCAGGACGGTTATGAGGGGTCAGGAAAGTCTTGAAGAGGTCATTGGGGTCATGAGGAAGTTGGAGGAGATTATGAATAGGTCAGGAAAAGTCATGAAAGATCAGGAGAGGCCATAAAATATAGGGTAGGTCAATGGAGGTCCTGAGGGACATGAAGAGGTAAAAGAATTCATGAGGGGTCAGCGAGAGCATGATGAGGCTAAAAGATGCCAGGAAGGTCTTGAAAAGGTCAAGGATTGTTAAAAGATACAGAAAGAGAATGGCTGCAACTCTGAAACCGTGATATGACCGCTTTAATAGACTAATTATCAACAAGAGGATGTCTATGTACTCGTACTTACTGAGAGTTAAGCAAGACTTCCCTGGCACCGAGGGAGAAACCCAGCTGCCGACACACCACGTCCCCCTCAAGCTCTCCCCACATGTCGTGACACACACCTCCCCAACGCCTGAATGCTGCAGGAAAGGAAGGTCAGGACAGATCATTCAGGATGAGTTGAGGTCATCCAGGGTTATCCCGAATATAAGATTATTCAGGTTCGTAACAAGTCAGTACACTTAAACACATGTTTTTCACAGTCAACACAGGTCTTTTACGGTCAATACATGTCTCTTACGGTCAATACATGTCCCTTACGGTCAATACATGTCTCTTACGATCAATACATGTATCTTTCGATCAATACATGTCTCTTACGGTCAATACATGTCTCTTACGATCAACACATGTCTCTCGCAGTCAACACATGTCTCTTACGGTCAATACATGTCTCTTACGATCAATACATGTATCTTACGATCAATACATGTCTCTTTAAGTCAATACATGTCTCTCACGATCAACACATGTCTCTCGCAGTCAACACATGTCTCTCGCAGTCAACACATGTCTCTTACGATCAATACCTGTCTCTTACGATCAATATATGTATCTTACGAACAATACATGTCTCTTACGGTCAATACATGTCTCTCACGATCAATACATGTATCTTACGATCAATACATGTATCTTACGATCAATACATGTCTCTTACGGTCAATACATGTATCTTACGATCAATACCTGTCTCTTACGATCAATACATGTATCTTACGATCAATACATGTCTCCTACGATCAATACATGTCTCACGGTCAATACATGTCTCTTACGGTCGATACATGTCTCTTACGGTCAACACATGTCTCTTACCATCAATACATGTCTCACGATCAATACATGTCTCTTACGGTCAATACATGTCTCTTACGGTCAATACATGTCTGTCACGATCAACACATGTCTCTTACGATCAATACATGTCTCACGGTCAATACATGTCTCTTACGGTCAATACATGTCTCTTACGGTCAATACATGTCTCTCGCTCACGATCAACGCATGTCTCTTACGATCAATACATGTCTCACGGTCAATCCATGTCTCTTACGGTCAATACATGTCTCTTACGGTCAATACATGTCTCTCACGATCAACACATGTCTCTCGCGGTCAACACATGTCTCTTACGGCCAATACACGTCTCTCATGGTCAACACATATCTCCCAAAGTTCACCCAAGGTCTCCATGGGTTAACCTCTGACCTTACCTTTGACCTCGACGCGGCCCTCATGCACGTCAGACCCATTGGCCAGCCTAACCTCGAAGTTGACCTTGTCCTCACAATCCATTTCGTCTTCTCCTTTCTTACAGTCCCGTCGGCCATCACAATTCTGACGTGAGTCAATTATAGGGTTAAGAAAATGGAATCAATAAATGAGATCAAGTGGAGTGACACATGGAAAGTTAAAAAGAGGAGTCGAGGTCGATATTATGGGCCAAGAAAAGGGGCAAAGAAGTGATATGTTGGTGACTGTTGAGAGAAGCGTAAGTACCAAAAACATCACATTAGAGAATCACACAAATGAACAACGCCTTCAAGGTCTAACATGTATTGGTGTTCACAGAAAGATGCGTTTTATTTTATTGTTGTCTAAAGTTTTATTATTTTTTTAATATTACAATGTTGCGCAACTGATCTTTCCCCTTCTATTTACTTAACAAAAAAAAAAATCCACCAAAATCTTTTCTCACTTATTTTGAGGGAAGAAGCCCAAGTATGTTATTACTAACTCATAATTATATAATTTCGAAAACATATTCCTAAGTAGTTAGAGTCCACTAGTAGTGAGGCAGCTAAATGCAATTTTTTAAGAGAATCATGCAAATGGCGATACAAGTCCGCCTGATTGGCCATTTTTCAAGATGGCCGCCATATTGACCTTCACAAGTTGATTTTTCTTATAGAAATTGATGTAGTTGGTCAATCTGAGTGATCTTGGTGTCGATATGTATGTTTTCAAGCATGCACAGGTGATTTTGTTATAGTTTTTAGTCCAGTGTAACATTTTTTCCACATAAAATAACAATTTTAGTAAAAAAAAATATAACAAAAAAGATCTTACTAAAAAAAAAGTACTCCCTATTAGCACCGGTTCCTGTGAGTTCTCCTGACAGTACATCTTTGTGCATTTACTGCTGTTCACATATGCAGCTGCAAAGTGCTGTGCAGGAAAGTCCAGAGCGAAAGTATTTGCATCTCTGGTTGCAGTCTTTCTTACAGGAACATTTGGTCAGCTCCTGACAGCATGTCGCAATCGGGGGAAGAGTCGTCCAACGTATCTGCCATGCCTCTCCCTTCTGAGTCCATCCCCAGTTGACAGGACTGCTGGTTTCTGGATTGCCTGGCCCCAGATGATACCAGCCTGGTAGGCAGCCCGCTTTGCATGTCCCTTAAGGGCTGCCTGGGTTGGTGGAATGGAGTCATATGGTCTCTGCTAGCGGGAAAAGAGATTTAGTCTTGCCTCAACTACACCAGTGGCTGCACTAGGTCTGTCGTACATGAGGACAACAAATCTTTCCAGCTTCTGCAGGTCAACATCAGCAACTGTTGTTGGACATTGGCTGAGTTTGGTGAATGTTTCTGAAACTTCATTACAGACATTCCATGTCTGCCATGCAGATTTCTTTCCTTTCCCACGGAAGCCAGACACAACATCACAGCTAGTGAAAGCATAGGATCCCACTAGCTTTCTTAGGCCCTATCGCAGAAACTACATCATGAACTGGAATCCATCGATGACTGGCTCCTTGGCCAGAGGCAATCCGCATGTTATCAAGACCAAGCTCCTGTAGTGATGGCAGTACAGGTACTGCTATGACGACCACGCCAGTGTCATTGGCTTTGATGATGAGGAACTTGCTACCTTCCATTGCTGCATCCCTAGCATGCACAAATATTCGTGTGTCTGCTTCCTCATGACAGCATGGAGCCACAGCTTCTAGGGACTTCTCTGTGTTGCTAATGGCATCTTCTCCCTTTGTCACAACCACCGTGTTTGTCGTCTGTGCTTCACACATTTTCTCCGCGAGAAAATGGAATCGTTCTGTCTTGTTTTTGTCATCTCGCAGAAAGCTTCTCCAGTTTTTGGGAGTCTTACTGGCTCCTGTAACTCTTCTCCTGATCCCCTGTCCTCGTTTCGACTTGGCTTCAGACTTCAGACTTGACTTTTTGTACACATCAAACACTACATCCACCCTATTGTATTTGGCACCATAGAATTCCACTTTGGGCAGGATGTCTTTTCTGGCATAGGCATCAAAAGTCTTTGAGGTGCGTGGAGGCAGGGCATTTATCAGCGCTGAGTCATCTATGATGATAGCATCTCCATGTGGTTCTCTCTCTGTAGCATTCACTTGTGCTTGAAGAATTTCAGCCAGCTGTGACTTCTGACATGTATGAAGCTTGCCAGTGTTACTGAGGGAGGCAGGAGCTGACTGGTTCTCATGCTTGAAGAATTCTTGCAAGTCATACTGTCTGTTTTGATTGGAGATGAAGAGTCGCGAGAACAGCTGACAGTCATCTTTCAGTACCTTCTCTTTGGAACTGCTAACAACGTGGTCATGTTTGAAGAAGGAGGATCTGTTTTTCTTGATTGGATGGTAGAACAGACATTTACCTTCATTCTTCAGTCCTTCTAAGAATGACTGGAATTGCTCTTTTCCTCTGTCATGGTGTGTACCAACCATTTTAGCAATATCTGGATCTACAATGTTCTTTGTGTCTAACACCAGAAGGTCAGATGACTCTTCTTGGAAAGGGTTGTCCATCTCCCGCAGCACCTTGGAATGTGCTTCCACCTTCTCAAAGAAAGATTTCTGTGCACTCAGGGTCTGCTCATGATGTCGGCTGCTGGTGGTGGTTCCATCTTTTGCACCTGACGCAGCTTCATATCCAGCAACAAGACGACTCACTTCAGGTCCAGCCACCATCCACCTACGAAGTGCTGCTGGGTCCAGTGCCGGATTAACCGTAAGGCACTTGAGGCACTGACCTCAGGCCCCCCGACTCTAAGGGGCCCCCAAATCCAAACATTCTCCAAGTTGAAGCGTATAAAACATGAACTTCGTTCAACGATGTCCTAGCAAAGTCTCAATTTTCTGTCTCTTATGAACATTAAATGTGTTATTTTGCAGAAGCTTAATATTGATGAAATCATTGATAAATTTGGGTATATTTTGTTCTTGCTATTTATATATACCTTGAGGGTAGGGGGCCCCAAGTTGATCTGTGCCTCAGGCCCCTATTAAGCTTAATCCGGCCCTGGCTGGGTCCTCAGTCAACCCAATTGCTCCTCCATCGCCTTTAATCACTGCATTGTTTTGTTTATGGGCTTGATCAATAGCAATAGCAGAGAACTCTCTTCCTGACTTGTGGACAACAAAGTTCCCCTTGTAGAACTCCCTCGCTACCTCTGGATGTTGTTGCTCAAGGCACATCATGTCTCGAAGGTGAATTGGAAGCCATCGGGCATTCGCAAAAAAATAGGGGATCAGCTCTGAGAGTGCTTCAAGGTAGAGTTTGAAATTGCCTTCCCTGAATGAGCGGATCAACATGAAGATGGTGAGCTCCATGTCCAACACAAGGTTCCAGAATTGGAACTGTGAACTCTCAAGCCTTCGTTGTTTACACCAGTCTTCAAAGCTCAAAGTTGACCTTTCAGACTCATCAGAGCAATAGTCCTGGTATGCCTCCTTCATCAGTTTGTACAAGCTGCATGCTGTAACTTGATGTGCTAGTCTTGTCTTAGTTACACTTGATTCGGACAGAAAAGACTCTGCTGTACCAGATGAAGCCACTCCTGCTTCAACAAGGGAACCGGTCCAACCACTGTCTGGTAGTAGAGTCCCTAGTGATCTCAGTGCAGCCGTCTCTATGTGAAGTCCCCCGAACATATTAACATACCTGTCTTCTCCTTACTCAGGCCACTGCCATTGGATTTGTTTTGCCAGGGCATACAGTGGCTGGTCAGCAGCCATGACCTGGGTTCAGAAAAGCCACTGTATCACGAACCTTTTCCATGACATGCTTGATGGTTGTCACAGTGTGTGTTTGATCTCGAAGCAGGGGAAGCAGAGACGCATGCTCACTTCAAATGGCTGACTCCTCTTCTGTGCTGCATGGGAGCTACCCACGTGATGCAGACTTCATCAGCCACATCCTCAGTGAGCAAGATCTCTTCCAGCCAAGCATACTCTTCCTGCACGTGTGACTGGATTGACTCAGGTGCTGGCAATGACTGAGGTGCTACCAAGGGAGGATTGGGATTCTTCATAATATATGCTGGTCGGACATTGGTGAATGCCTCTGGAAGCTCAGGAACTTTTTTTACCATCGTATCTGCATTCCATGTGAGTGGCTCACGCTCCTCACCAGCCTGCTCAGGGCTTGGATGTTGGAAGATGGACACACTGGTCCCATGGAAGGACGTTTTGGCCGTAGTCGCAGTGGGGTTGTGGTCAATGTTATCCACTGCTGAAGTCGTGAACAACTGCTTCCTCAAGATTGGTGGACATACCATTCCATCTTCCACGAACTGGCATACAACTGCTTTTCCTAGCTGGGCTGATAATTGTAGAACTCTGTCATATGAAATGCTGACCCCATTTTCATGCAGCATATCGATGAGCTGCCTCTTTCTTGTCTTCGCAAACACAGACATGCCGACGTAGATAGCAACAGGTGTCTCATGGTCCTTGGAGTGTCTGTGGATTTGTGTTCCTACCTTGTAGTTGGCAAAGCAGTTGTACTGTAAGAGCTGTGACATAGCAAGGTCAGACTTCGATGCGCCATGCTGGAGTTGGGATTTGATATCTGTACCATGTTCGATCATGCATACAAATTGAAGCAGTGATGGTGGAACAGCCTGTTCAATGCATCCTTCATGAAATGTACTGCTGAAGTGTGACTTGTGCTGAAGTATGTCCCGTCGTATCATTCCAGCAGCCTTGGCCAGATGGATCGCGTCACCGTATTTGCTTGCTTGTGCCAGGATTGAGCCAACAGCCTTCTCAAAGGCCAGTCGGATATCTCTTCCTTGGTGATGAGCTTGCAGTTGGGGGATGTGAAAAAGCAGCTGGTCCTTCAGTCGAGTAGCATGAACATCGGGCGATCCAACACCCAGCTGCTCAAGTCTCTGTCTGTAGAGCGTGACCAGGTCAGCAAGTCTGAAAATGGGTGGTTCACTACCTTCACTAGAAGCTTTCATCTGAGTGATGTAAGTGACCAGTTCAGAGAAAGCAGTTGGGTATGCGTCCTTGTTCGGATGAAGCTCTTGTGCTTCTTCTTGCTCATGAGCATTTCGGTGTGTTCTTTCTCGGTTGTACAGGTCTGCCAGGCAGCGAGGGGGATACTTAAGTTCTTGTGCCACAACATCTCCTGCACTTAGTTTGGCAAAGAGTTTTCCATCGCCAAGTGTCTTCGCACAGTCATTCAATCTTTTATTAAGTTTAATTGACATTGCATGTCTTATGTCATCTCCCGAAGCTTCTTCCTCACATAGAAAGCATTCTGTTGCTTTGGTAACTAATTTTTCGACGAAAATATACTTTTCTCTCAGAACAGAAATTTAAGGGGTTTAACTAATTAAGTACTTCCAGAATATCACATTAACACCATAAGTGCACTTTAGAAACCCACAATTGGCGAGTTATTAGTATTGAAATATATCATTAAATTTTCCAAGTATTATTACAACCACTAATTTCCCCGCACTCGAATCGTGGACCATATATTAGAAATTAGCATACTGAGGAGTACCTATAATGTGATTTTCAAAGAAATCTAATTTTTTGCCAAAACTCTTGAAAACGTAAGCCTTATGCCTAAATAATTTTCTGACCAAAATATACTCTTCTCTCAGAACAGAAATTTAAGGGGTTTAACTAATTAAGTACTTCCAGAATAACACATTAACACCAAAATCGCACCTCAGAAACCCATAGTTAGTGAATAATTAGTATTGGAAAATATCATTAAATATTCCAAGCATCCTTACAACCACTAATTTCCCCGCAATCGAATCGTGAACCATATATTCGAATCAGCATGCCCAGGAGTACCTATATTGTGATTTTCAGCGAAATTAAATTTTGGGCCCAAACTGTCGAAAACATAAGCGTTATGCCTTACTAATATTCTGACCAAAATATACTTTTCTCTCTGAACTGAAATTTAAGGAGTTTAACTAATTAAGTACTGTCAGAATAACGCATTAACCCCCAAATCGCACCTCAGAAATCCATAGTTAGTGAGTAATAAGCACTGAAAAATGTCATTAAAATTTCCAAGAATCATTACAACCACTAATTACCCCGCAATCGAATCGTAGGTAATACATTCGAAATCAGAATGCTCAGACATACTCTTAATGTGATTTTCAACGAAATCTAATTTTTGGCCAGGATTTGTATGTGGAGCCTAAGATCTTCCTTCTTATCCTGTTGACAAAGACAACACTTTGCCCAGTCAGTGAGGAATGATTTGTTGGTAGATTTTGTGTCCATAACTATTTTTGATCTTCAGGGCCGAGGGTTTATCCTTTTACCACCCTGGTGAGCACTTTCTTGTATGGGATGCAACTAGGTTCATGTCTTTTGCCCTACACCTAGTCCGATCGTTCATCCAGTGTCATTAGTCCCGTGCCATCTGTACACCATCCAGACAACTAAAACCCCGTTATCCTTGGCTCGGCTCTCCCGCGCTGGCACATCCTGTCAATTCAGGTGCGGCTGCTTAACTGATTTAGGGTTGGTTAAGCAGCATTTGGGACACTAAGCTGTTGCAGTATGACATGCTTTTTTTTAGCTGACACTGAACCCCATGCTGGGTTGCACAGCAGTGATGTCACCAGTGTGCCCTGGTAGTGCCTGACAATCACTCCCTCACATGCAGAGACCCTCTGCATGCTACCCTCACCTAGTTGGAAAAAACATAAAACCAGTACATAAAACCAGTCATAAATAAGACAAATATACATCTGAGAGTATCAGAAATAGAAAAAAAATCATCTGAGCATGCTCGAAAACATACATATCGACACTAAGATCATTTAGATTGACCAACTACATCAATTTCTATAAAAAAAATAATCATCTTTCGAAGGTCAATTTGGCAGCCATCTTGGATTTCCAAATGGCCAATCAGGCAGATTTGACAAGTAGTCCCTAGGGTATGATCATGCCATATTTCATGCTTGTATCACCATTTGCACGATTTTTCCATTATCCGCTATACTATAGTTATTATATTTAATTTTATCATTATTTACAGCAATTGTTATCTCCTTAATCCTCCCTTTGTAAAACTGGCAACAACATATAAGAATTACTCTGCAGAATACAAGGACATGGTAGGCTATATCTCACCTGGGCTGCATCGATGCACTTCCCGTCCCCACACACGAACATGTTGCTACAGTTCACCACTAGTTTCCGCATCTCATGGTACTCCCAGCCTCCTGAAGACACTAAACCCCCAGACAACCCCACGTTGCCTTTGCTCAGGATGCACGTCTCAGAGGCCTGTCTGTGGAAGGGATGAAGTATGATTCTAACCCGATGTCATTTTCTGGAGAAGCGTGACGTTATAGAGAAAAAAGAAACACGTTAATGATGCACCTTTCGTCGAGATCTCTGATGTAACAAGTTCTATCCCTCTACAATGATTAACGCGAAAAATATTATATTTTAACTTTAGATGACCAGGACCTTGACATTTAACATTGTCCTCCTCCCAAAAAGTTCATTGCTTTCAGTACACTAAATATAGTTCACCCAGGCTTTTGTCAGATTTGGTGTAGATATGGCTGGGACATGTTTCATGATATTATTAGTGATGGTGTAGAAACACGGACTGACACACATACTATAGATAGAGACAGGGTCATTCTAATACCTCGCACACCTCTTTGGGGACGAGGTAATAAGGGTGAACATAAGATCTCTTTTATGGATCTCCTATTAGCCAATAAGAAAAGAATCAATGACTGACTTCGGTTTAGCGAGAAGAGAGGTGCTTACAAAGGACTCCACAATTCCCATTTCATTAAGATCTACCCTGTGCTACTTCGTCTCCCTCAACTTACTCATAATTGAAGGACATACATATGAAGTTCTTGGCCTGTACACATCGGGCAGCACAGGCAACCCTGAGGGTGTAGAGCCACTTCTCCACCTCCTCCCCCACCAGCCGATGGTTCGCAAGCTTGGTGAACTCCTCACTGTAATCCTGGCACTCCTGCTCATCGCTATTGTCGTTACAGTCCTGATAATACAATAAAAGTCAGTAAAATATAATGCAAAACAATATTTTGGATCACAACTGAATACTCATTAATATATATTCAATACATCCGTAATGAAATATGGCAGCTGGAATCCCTTACAGAGCATTAACAGAAAAAATAACAAATGTAAAATTAATGCTACAGCCTCACACTAGCAACTAAAACATAGAAATATTCACAGGTACAATGGACCTCAAAACAGCCCTGCAAAAAAACGATCAAGAACAATGGAGGGAGCCTACGCAGGTCACTTTTATTCTCCACGGCAAGGGCATCCCTAGTTGTGGTGAACATATTAAGTAACTAATGCAAATATAACACGGAATGAATGCTATGATTTTTATACAATGCAAAACCTAGTGACGAATAGATGCAAAATTTCTACACAAGTGATAAAAAGCTAAGTATTTGCGGGAAATAGTGGAATACGTCGAAAAAAGCGACTCGCACTACATAAAACTATGCATATATAAGGTAGTAGGTAGTAGCCAGCTATCAAACAGGGAGGTACTACCGCCTGGGAAGATATTGGAAGCATAATGTGTTGTCTAATGGTAGACCCTGCTGCCATATGGCATCACAAAAAATGTGACAAAGTGCCAGGTTGCTGATCTGACTTTCTGACTCATTTAGTTACAATTGCAGGATCTCAATTGTTTCTCTTACTTTGACAACACAACATACAGTATATATATATTATATATATATATATATATATATATATATATATATATATATATATATATATATATATATATATATATATATATATATATATATATCATTTCTCACTCTTCATATTTGATTTAATTTTTGTATTTATTTATGGCTCTTTATTAATACTATTATTGTTATTGTTATTTTTATTTTTATTATTTATATTAAGTTTTATTAATTTTATTATTATTATTATTATTATTATTATTATTATTATTATTATTATTATTATTATTATTGTAGTTTATATTAAGTTTTATTAATTGTATCATTATTATTATTATTATTATTATTGTTATTATTAGTAGTAGTAGTAGTAGTAAGAGGCCTGGGTGGCGTGGGTGTGTTGGGGTGCCTTCCCTGATTGAAAGTATTATTGGTGGGGATATACTCAGTTTGTGAGAGCGAGAATTTCGCAGTGTGTTGATGAATGTTGGATGTCACCTTGAGCATCGTCCCCAACGGCTCTTCTCATCCCTTACGGCATTAAACGCAAATATTGCGTGTGTTCACCGGCGATCTTCAAGTAAGCCTGTGAGTGTTTGAATGGTCAGTGACTGGAGTTGCCAAGTGTCAGCGCCAGTGTGTCGATAGGCCTACTTTAGCAGGAGTGGCATCGCGACTCTTGCCCCTATGGGGCCAAGTGCCTTGCGCGCGCTTGCGGTGGCGCCCCCCCCCCCCCCCGCCTCCCCACCTCAAGTAACGGCCACTTTATGTAGTGTCGGCTGACCAAGTGAGAATATATAACTAATATTACATCAGTGAGACCATAGATATAGTGGTTAACTCTGCCAAGGTTACATAAACAATTGTTAGGTGTGATAATCCTTGCTCCCAGTGGATTATTCGGATGTGTGGATTGTCGCCCACATGGGGGTGCCCTACACAACCACGCGCACGCATATGCCCCTACTACTCGGACACCGCAGGCCAGGCCGTCACCTCTATGCCCCATACTCATAAGATCTAGTTTCTTCGTCCGTATGGGCCCAATAACAGAGGTCGGAGGCGGAAGTATCTGTCGCCCAAGGTGCTGTTCACTATGCCTGGTAACATTCATTGCTACGTCTGTGCTAACCCGAACCAAAACTGCACAAATTGTGTTTGTGGGAGAAAAATCCGACCATGTGTGGATTGTAAGAAGCAAGACCAATGTCGGAACCCACGTCGCAGGGAGCCGACACAGGTGGCCACAGTGGATATCGCCGGGACCCAACCACCCGATGATATCCGAAATGATAGCAGTGAGTCTACTCAACCCGAAAATGTAGTACTAATAAATGCTGCTCCCTTAGTAGCAGATGTCCACGAGGAGAACGAGAGACAACCACCTCAGTGGAATGGCATGTCGATGGAAAATGCAGACATATGGGTCAAAGAAACCTATTCAGAAATTGTCAAGTGGTCGCCCGCTAACTTATTTGAACCACCCAAGAGTGCGGCCACCAAAGAAATGATTCGGGAGATGACGCGCCTCATGACTGATTACACTCAGGACCGCTTCCTCGCCCCTTTAGCCCTTCAAATACTGGCAATAATACCACATCTATTTTGTCAGAGGACACACACAAAGACTAAGCACAAAGATAATGTGCCAGCAATGAAGAGAAGATTGGCAATGTGGCAGACTGGGGCCCTTGATGATCTCCTATGTGAAGCAAGAACACTGCAGGAGAGACTAAAAATTACAGGTGACGGAAAGCAAAACACCGATGACGTGGCAAGAAAATTTGGAAACAAAATGCGTGTGGGAAAAGTGTCTCTGGCGGTAAGATCTCTCACAGAGGAATCCTCCGGTGGGGTGATGCCAATAAACAGAGAGACATTAAAACTACTGAAAGAGAAACATCCCCCTGCAAGCGACGAAGAAGGCATCAGGTTCGAGGGTGTCTATACCCCACCAAACGCTGTCCTGTTCGAGAAAATAACAGGAGAGATGGTGTGGAAAAAGGCACTGAAGACTCGAGGAGGAGCCGGCCCTTCAGGTCTTGATGCAAACGGTTGGAGAGTCATCCTCAGCACAAACAAGTTTGGCCCTGTAGCAAGCGATCTCTGCACTGCCATTGCCGCCCTTGCAAGAAAGCTTGCATCCTCTTGCTGCCATCACCTCCAGGCCCTGACGGCCTGCCGCCTTATTCCTCTGGAAAAGAAACCAGGATGTAGGCCTATAGGGGTGGGGGAAGTGCTGAGGCGGATCATCGGAAAATGCATAATGGAGGTGGTAAAGGATGATGTCTGGGCAGCAGCAGGGAACCTACAAGTGTGTGCTGGCCACCAGGCTGGCGGGGAGGCGGCCATTCACGCCATGAGATTGATATTTGAGCAGTGTGATTGTGAGGCCGTTCTCCTGGTGGATGCTTCAAACGCATTCAACATACTTAACCGCAAGGCTGCGCTGCACACATCAAGATCAAGTGTCCAAGCTTTGCAATTTATGTTGAAAATTCGTATAGGAATCCATCAGACCTCTATATAGTAAACAACAAGGCTCTAAGAGGTGATACCATCTTACAGTCAACCGAGGGAACAACACAGGGGAACCCTGTTGCAATGGCAATGTATGCAATTGGCCTATCAGTGCTCCAACAAGAAATAAAATTTGAAACAACTGGGGTCAAACAAGTGACATATGCTGATGACCTTACAGGAGCAGGAAAAGTGGAGGGCATCAAAAAGTGGTGGGACTTGGTAACATCGCGAGGTCCACAAATAGGGAACCATCCAAACGCCAGCAAGTCTTTCCTCATCGTGAAGCCAGAACATTATGAACGGGCAATGGAGGTTTTTGGCGGAAGTGAGGTCAAAATAACTAAGGACGGCCAAAGACATCTAGGCGCAGTAATTGGCACTGCGGACTTTAAGACCGAGTACGTAGCGGGAAAGGTGAATGAGTGGGTTAGTGAAATCCAAGCTCTGTCTGAGATTCCTATCACAGAGCCACATGCGGCCTTTGCTGCATTCATCCATGGAGTCAAGCATCGTTGGAACTACCTGATGCATACTATCCCTGATATCGGACCCCTCCTCCACCCTCTGGAAGAAGTTATCAGTGTCAATTTCATTCCTAAATTAAAGAAACACCCTGACTTAACCCCAGCAGAAAGAGCACTTCTTGCACTTCCATCAAGACTGGGAGGGATGGGACTAACAAATCCAGAGGAGATTGCTGCCACTGAACATCAAAATTCACTTATGCTCACGGCAGCCCTCACGGACCACATAATAGCCCAAAATGCAACAGGGGAAGTGGATACCAGTGAGGTAAACAAGATTCGTAGGTCCATTACGACAGATCGACAGCACTGCCAAAATGATAAGTTGCAGCAACTGTTGCTGCAGGTAACAGAAAATTTGAAAAAAAAGTAGCTATAGAGCAGGAGGTGGGCGCCTCGAACTGGTTAACTACGTTACCGATAAGGGCAAATGGTTTCAGTCTTAATAAACAAGAATTTACAGATGCCATTGCTCTAAGGTACGGTCGGCCAGTAGAAGGTTTGCCCTCCCAATGCGTGTGTGGCTCTTCCTATGATGGCGATCACGCCATGGTGTGCAAGAAAGGGGGCTTCATATGCATGAGGCATGGCGAGGTAAGGGACCTCACAGCAAATATGTTGAAGGAAATCTGCCGGGATGTCATGGTAGAACCGACCCTCCTTCCATTGGATGGTGAGATCTTCCAACACAGGACTTCAAACACATCTAACGAAGCCCGTGTGGACGTCAGTGCTCGAGGATTCTGGACGCTGGGACAGCGAGCTTTCTTCGACATCGGGATTTTTGATCCCATGGCCGCATGTCACCGTAACCTAGCTCTCGATGCTGCACATAGGAGGAACGAGAACGACAAGAGAAGGGCATATGGGGAAAGAATTCAAAACGTAGATCAAAGCAGCTTCACTCCTCTAGTGTTCACAACCTCTGGTGGGATGGGACCAAGTGCAAGATGTTTCTACGCCAGACTCGCGGAGTTGATCTCCGAACAGAAGCAGCAGCCCAGAAGTTATGTTGCAGCCTGGATGAGATGTCGACTGTCTTTCTCTCTCCTTCGGTCGGCTTTGCTCTGCCTCAGGGGAACGAGAGCTTCTGCCCCAACTCCGACAACTGCTGCAGATATTGACTATGAGGCTAATGTCACTGAATGCCGCATAGATCTGCGGCTCAACTAATTTAACACAGATAGGATAGCTACTTATGTATTAGGATATTTAATATTAAGGTAATTAAATGGTGGCGAAGGAGTGGCTATTGGGGGAGGCTGGAGGCCACGTTCTTAAAAAAAACAAAAAAACAAAGTAGTAGTAGTAGTAGTAATAGTAGAAGTATTTATTAAATTTTCACCTACCAGGACTTGATGTGGGTCATAAAATGACCTGTGCCCGGGTGGGCTAATGCCCGTAAAAAACAAATAAATAAATAAATAATTAAATAAATAAATAAATAAATAAATAAATAAATAAATACGGTACAATATTTGTGCTGTAATGGCAACATCAAGCAATAGAAGAGGAAGATGATTATTGCACATTTATGTTTTAAGCATGATCTGAGGCATATTTTTCACTGGGTATCATCCAAAGTTTAATGCAAATAATGTTAGTAGGTCTAATACATTAAATTCTACTTAACTCTTTAGAGCTGAATAAAATCGTCTGGCTGCTGTCCTCTAAAGGGTAGACAAAAACTAATAGTTTAATCATTCAAAATCAAACCTACCCAGGGGCAGACTGTCCTATTAATAAGTACATTGGCGTTAAGAGTTAAGAAATTATAGAGAAAAAATTGGATAAATATGAAATAGACTTGACGTTCGACAATAGTGGGTGCTGTCTCCAACATTAAATAATATTTAGTCAGCATACAGTACTCGTACATAATGAAAGAAGTTGTATATAGTGATGAAGGAGTAAACGTAATACTAAATATTCAACATACAGATGATACTACTCTTATTGCATATTGTAAAGAGGCATAACATGAACTTTGAACTACTTAACCGAATAATGGATTAAGACAAGAATACTATCTGAGAATTATTGCTGCCAAGAAAGAAATATTTGTTGTTTCTGAAAAAAAAAACTATCCTACTACACAGTATTAATTATGGGATTTGGAAAGTAAAAATAGGTCAAGACAACACTAAAATAATTCAGTTAAAAGGGAAAAACAATTTAGTTTGAGGAAAAAAGGTGCTGAAATGATATGTATGGTTAGTGTTGTTGTACAGGTCAGAAATGTGGAGACTTTTAGCAGACAACAGGAGGTTAAGAGACCTTTGAAATGTGTTGCTACAGATGGATGCTAAAGCTAAATCATACGGATAGAAAAAAAAAATTATGCAAAAGTACACTAAGATTGTCTAGACTCTAGAGTAATGCGAAAAACAATAGGGATTTATAGAGTAAGAAACGTAAGTTACTTTGGCTATATAAGTAATATTGGGTAAATAATGATAGAAATATTAATATACATGATTAAAGGTCAGTAAGCCAGGGTCAGGCAGAGACAGCGAGCGATATTGTATATGGATAAGATTACACTCTGGGTTCCTGGAGTTTTACATTATCTAGAAGGATTAATGAAGACAACTTGTAAAAACAAGTTTGAAGTACAGGAAACTAGTCACTCGGCAACCTTAATTCATGAGAACATCACCTTGATTAATCGGGATAGAGAACAAGTCATAACATTACCAAATAAACACCAAAAAACACCACCAGTTTCAGGTATTGCATTATGATTCAGTAGTTCTTGCCAAATTTTCTTTTTCTTCGTCTCTCCTAGGCAACAAACCGGTCCTGACTTGACCAAACCAGAAAGAGTAAACGGTGGTCTTTTTTTTTTTTTTCGTGTTCAGTTGTTTTCCGGCGTAAACTGGATCGATTTAACTTGGGTTAAGGAATCTGTTGGGGAGGATAATTTGCTCCTCTTTTGCTGTCTTTGTGTTTTTGTTTGTTCATCCGTCAGTCTAACGCTTTGTTTGTTCCTCCTTATCTCTCGGTATGTTAGTTTCTTTCTGTATCTCTGTCAGTGTTTCTGTATTTGTCTCTTTCCTTGTATGTCTGTCTGTCTGTCTCTCTTCCCCTCCTGCAGTGATCCTCAGTACTCCTGGCAACACTATTAAACACTCGGACATTCCATCCACTCATTTTGCTGAGACTGACCATAGCTCGACCTGGCCCGAGGCTCGATGGGCTGTGTGTGTGTGTATTATCCATGAACAACTACGCTGGACTGGCCAAGTTACCCGCATGGACGACAGTAGATGCCAAGCAGCTACCTTACAGCCAACTAACGAATAGTAAACGTAACGCCGGCGGGCAATTGAAAAGGTATAAGGATAGTCTCAAGACAAACCTGAAAAAGTGCCAAATCGACCCCCTCACATGAGAGTGGATTAATCTACATCGGGGGGCTCTTGTGGTAGAAGCGGTACCGCTCTTGCCTCGCAAGCAAGATGTCACGGGCTCGATTCCCGGGCAAGCGGAAGTTGTTTGGACACTCTTCCTAGCCCCCTTGGTCCCTGTTCACCTAGCAGTAAAGTAGGTACCTGTTGTAAATCGAAAGGTTGCGAATTCGTATTCAAGGAAAGTTGTTGGAGCTTCTAAACTTGGAAAACTCTACATCGTAACGCGTGGAGCAGCACCACACGAGAAGATGTCAATACTTTCGACTTTCGAGTTAGCCCGATTGCAAACCGAGGGAGACAAGCGCCAACGCTGAAAAGACTCTGCCACCGCCCCTCCCGCAATAGTTGCAACCCTCCACAGGTGCAAAGAATGTGGACGACCCTGCGGGTCCCGTATCGGCCTCTTTACTGTAATCACCTCAAAACTCGCCAAACAAGGTGAAATCCCTAATAACTCATATCATTGTATCATAGCTGGATGATCTTCATACTCGATTCCGAGTGACAGCAAAGTAGTAGTAATAGTAGTAGTGTGTGTGTGTCGAAAGTTTTGTTTTTGTTTGTAGGAGGAAAAACTGGTACAGGAACAGCAACCAGTCAAAACCAAACCTTGTGAACTTACACACCAGCAAATCAGCGTGCCAGAGAGGTTTGTGGTCGGGGCATGAACGATGAATCCTAAGCCAGTTTTTGTCAGGGGTAATGTGGTGCTGAGGCGGTGGTGGTTGTGTTTACTTCACCTTGAACTGAAGGTGGGTTGGGATGAGACACAAGTTACCCTTGGAAGCCTGTTGTCGGGTTTATCACTGTTTGTTTTTTGGTTTGATTATCTCTTTTTCTATTTTGTCTTTCTCACTTTCTTCTAATTTTCTTTCTTTCACTATTTCTCTTTCTTCTCTATTTCATCTCTACATTTCTTTCTTTTCGTTTTCTTTTTGTTTGTATGTTTGTTTGTCTGTATGTCTAAGTCTTCCTTATTTCTTTTTCTTTCTGTATCTTTCTTTCTCCATTCTCTCTTTTTTTTCTTTTTCTTGCCATTGCTAATTTCTCCTTCCTTCTCGCTTTCACTCTACATCTGTCTATTTTTTGTCTTGTTTCTCTAGCTGTCTTGTTTTGTCTGTCTTACTGTCTATATTATGTCAGTCATCTGTGTGTGTGTGTATGTGTGTGTGTTTCTTTGTGGTTATTTTTGGTTATCTGTCTTTGTTTCTTTACTCGCCTTTGTCTCTCACCTCCTGTGTGTCTGTCTGTTTCATAGTTTTCTGTCTCATTTTCTCTGTATCTCTTAATATTAGTTTGTATCTCTTACTGTCTGTCTATTTATCTTACTGTCTGTCTACCTGTGCCACTGACAGGAGGCTGGCGAAGGTTCATCTCCCACACCTAAGATGCTCTCCAGTGTTCGTGCTGGTAATGACTTGCGATGATTCAGGCCACAGACATAGGCGGTATGACTCAACATGACTGAGCTGATTTAGTTTAGCCTTGGCGAGGTCTCACAGGTATATTATCATGTCCAGCAATGCCACGTCCTCAGCTGCAATGGTATCATGGCATTACGCATCAGTTTTCCTATTCTTGTTGGTGTCAAATTACGCATTATTTTCTCTATTGGTCATTAACCCATTATATTACGCGTCATTCTTCCCGTTTTTATTGGTTATTTCGCTGCATATCATTTTCACTGCTTTTGTTGAACAGTTTTAGAGAATCGTGTCTTGGTGGCACTAACCATAGAGAGGGAGAGAGAGAAGACGTTCGATAATTTGGTTTCAGCCTTCGATCATGCAGGAGTGACTGTAGCCAATCATACAGGGACTGAAACCATCTTATCATACAGAGTAAAAAGAGATCTTATACTAGGAGTTAAACTACCCATTCATACAAGAGTGGCATTGTATTCAACCATCCAGGGTGAGACAAATATCATACAGGGAGTGTAAATATCATAGAGAGAGAGAAGAAATATTATACAAAGTGAAAAAAAAAACATATCATAGAGGAAAGGTTATATCATACAGAGAATGAAGTACTATCAACAAACAAGAAGTGAAAATAACGTAATGAAAACAGTTCATTATATACGGTGTGAGGGTAGCCTTCGTACGGTAGCCTAACCCAAGACATAACGCATGACAATTTTCCAATACACTCGATGTCGTCTTAACAATGAATCGACGTAAGGATTCTTTTCTTCATCGTGTGAGTACTTCTGGGTGGAAACTATCATCGAGTACACCCTTGGGTGGTGACCTCTACCACTCCTTACGTCAACCAGACTTACGCACTTAACACCTCTCCTTAAAGTGGGAGTGAGTTGGCAATGGGGGGGGGGGGGGGGGGATGCTGGCATGTTGTAGACTCATGTAGAGCGAAAATATTCGGATATTCGGGCCTTGTCCCAGCTACCATGGGGAAAACCCTTAATTCAAGGTTACTCAGACGAACTGAAAAAAAAGAGACTATCTCAGCTATTAAGGCTGGTGTACGTTTGATATTAGCCAACAAAAGAAACCTTACTGCTGTGTGTCATCATCGATTTTTTTCTATGCTGGAGAAAAACGACATTTCGCCTGAGGGCGACACTCCAGGTGATATGTTGCTGCGCTGTTGGTTTGTGACAAACTTTGTCCAGTAGTTTCACTCCTGATAAATAAACTTCCCAAATATTGGAATTTTATTTTGTTTTAAGAAGAAGTGTGTCTTAACACGCTACTATAACTGAAATTAATGTAAACTACACCATAAGGCAACCGATATTAACGTACACCACAGCACATTATACTGAATTAAAACAAAGTTCTTTATTTTATCTCTATATATCTAAATCAAAGTAAATTGACGAAATTAGTTACCACACTAGATATGTAGAAAATAACATACCTTCTGTCCGTCGCACTGCCATTCTTGATGGATGCAGCCACCTGACGCACAAGCAAACATATGAGAGGGACACACATTCTCAACGATCTCATGGTGTGTCTCCTTTCGTTCACATCTGTTGGGAGATATTTTCTTAATATAACTACAATTTTGGACTTAAGTTTCAATATATTTTTTGGAAAAAGTCAAGTACACATTGCACGCGCATAACATTAAGATGTCATGGACTTATCAAACACTACTATACGAGTATATTTACCTACTACTTCTACATACTACCCAATACCTGCTAAAGGTAAAGATTAGCATTGTTTTTAGTGTTATGAGTCCCCATTTTTCTTCATCTTAAAAGCCCTGCCCACTTATGACAAACCGTTATTGTGTCTCCATACAAACGAATATACATCAGCGCCGAAAACTCTATTAAATCTGATAATTCGTCAAAAACATTAAAACAAACCAATTTCTGTTAGTAATTTCCAATTATGCACTGTACCATATCTTTATACTGACAAATAATAATAACACACACTACCCAGAACAACCACATACTACCAATACTACCTCATAGTTCACACTGAGGCGAAGTTTACAAGCTTGTAGGGGACTACAGGTTAAATAGCCACACTACTGCCACTCACTTCACTGTCGCATTAATTTTATGAACCGATGAAAGGTCGTACAGAGAGTTCCCATACCATATTGGAAGAGTTTCTATCCTGTTGTTTCTGAGATATGATAATCTAACTGTAAACAGCTTTAATTTTTCTTTCATTTCACCACTTACCAGCTTACTAGCCGTTTGGGCGGTTAGTCTATACTGTTAATACAGGAGGAAACCGGAATCCGGGAAACTTGTGATGTTTGGTAGAGTCACATAACACACCTTCTCACATGTGTCCGAGCCAAACTGGACATAATGGCGTATCACCAACGCCCTTCTGTACCATCAACATAATAAAGTATTTACCTCGGAATATCGCAAAAGTTAGCCCTTCCTACTGAAGTGAAACACCAAGGGATGTCATCACCGTCTGGATTTGCACAGTAGTTATTCGTCAGTCCGCGAGTCTGAGTAAAATCTCTAATCTTCAGTTGAACATGTGGGTCTTTCCATGGTAAGCAAGGTTCTCCATCAACAGTAATGTTGGCTGTGCCTGCGTAAGTCATCCCTCGATCTTCGATGCAACCTTAGTATAGAAAACTTAATCACAGAAAATTAAAAAAATTATGGCACACTAGAACTTTTTGGTTTTCATTCCATTTCACCACAACAGAGATGTAATTACGACACCAAAAAACTCAAGGTTTACTAACACAGGGAAATAATCTTGTATGCAATGGTTAATACCCTGTATATGATTTATTAGGAAAACATAAATCCCGAAATCATAAAATTCCAATGAATTCTACATATATTTAACAATAAATAGTAAGTAAAAGCAGCAAAATTGGACATTTTGGTTCAAATTAAGGATGCCTTAGGTTATCCACAGAAAAGCAGTGCAGTTACTTACCAACGTCGATTTTATCAGTCTCACACACGAAATGCAGTTTCTGGGCACAGTCAGATAGCTGCCAAAAAAAGAAAGTAAACAGTGTAGGCTTAAGTATACGGGCATTGAAGCCTTCAACACTCGTATAGCTGTGATGCCTCTAGTAATTCACCAATATTGCATTGTAACAATCATTATAGGCGGCGACAAATTACACGTCCCCCGACAAGTGATAAACATTATTTTTTACTGTATTTTTTCCTTCATGTCTTCTACCTTACTTTTTTTAAAACCTTGGTAATCGTATGGATAAATCTCGTCATATTGTCTCTCGTAATGGCTGATAAATTGCGCTTTCCACGTTATTTCTCGTTCGAGGACAGTTCAGGTTAGATTTCTCGAAAATCATTCAACTCTCGGCAGTTGTGAGAGACAACGTGACGAGTTTTGTCCGTACATTTAGCCTCGACCTTCTTGTTTTATATATTCCTCTCGTGTTTCTTGAGGTGCCGGGGCCGAGTGGTTACAAAGCTGCCCTCCTGACCTACGGATTGTTAGTTTATACCCAGAGCGCCCCCAGTTCACTCAGCTGTGAATGGGTAACTGACTTTACATTTGGATAAGAGAAGGCGATCGAATGCAGTGTCGGCTACATTGCTCTCTTGTGTACCAAAATATACTGCATAGTCTTGACGGTGCTCTATTTCCACTGCCCCTAGCGAGCCGTCAGGTCTACGAAACCCTCTCATTTTTTCTCAATGTTTTTATTTCATTACATGCTCTCTTTCTTATTTACCTGCCAGAAGAAGTACTCGGCCGGGGCTGTGGTTCGTTTGTTGCTGCCCTCGCCCTGCTGGATGGGGAAGTTGTCTCGTATCACTATACACTGAGTCACACTCTCCTCACTCATCACATCGCCATTCTTCACATCTTCATCCGTCACTCTTTGATTCCCGTTTTGCTGTACGCCCACCGTCACATTCCAGCCTGTAGGGAAAAAAATTTCATGCAATGTTTAAATCATTAGAATGTTCCATAATGGTCACGGCAGCCAGAGACAGGTTATATGTTAAGGTAAAAATTATAGCGTCACCAACACTACAGTATACCAACCATTGGACATTACATCTATCGCTCTCTCACCTGGCCACCAAAGGGCGAACGGGAGGGATGGGGCGGGTGGGGTGGAAGAATTCTGCCACAACCAGAAGGTGTCGCCGAAAACTTGGGTTCTGACACCGCCTGTGTGGAGGCCAACAGTGTCCCTTGCCAGTGTTTCCAGCAACTCCGACAAAAAGTCGCTCTCATTCTAGGTCATGAAGATAAGTGTCAGAGATTACTGGTATCGACAGAGGAGATGGATGTGTTTATTTGTCTAAAAATATTTTTCAGTGTACATGGAAGTGTTGAAAAAAGCATGTACAGTTGCTCCAAAGAGTTCTATTTCTACCTGTGGTAACGTTTGCGTAATTGTGAAATGGTCGCAATACTAGAGTGAACTTATTAATGCCTCCATAGTAGTCTTGTGACAATGAAGCAGATTGGTGGAAAAGATTTCTAGACGTAATTTCGCTTGGCGATAATGATAAATAGATATATAAATATAATATAAACTCAATATAGTAATATACACATAGATGCTTCTTACAAGGAAGAATACAAAGATGAGTGATAAGGCTTTAAAAATAAAACGAATATGAGGAAATTTATGTAATTCATGATTACCAAATACCAGGAAGCTTCTTCACATGGACCCTGGAGCCGCTACACATCGTCCTTGGTAAATAACACACTGGTTCAAAGTAATGAAACAAACCCCCAGGAATCATAAAATGTGCATTGTTTTTGAGGCCAAAAAATTGAATTTCTGATACAGGTTAATTAATTATTCTAAAAGTCCCTGGCGTTTGAAATTTACATGATCAAATTCCTTGATCAATTTTACAATTTTGGTGTATAAATTTTGGTTATAATCTCTGTATAGGTAGTCTTTGATGTACAGATTAAGGATCCCTATAAAGTCAACGCTTACCCCCAAACATGTTAGCATGGATAAATAACTTTGAAAATTTATTTGCTTTCTGTTTCTACACCCTATCCATGCTAACATGTTCAGGGGTAAGCATTGACTTTACATCTTGGCTGACCACCGATACAAACCGGCTGACCACCGGTTTGTATGATTCAGAAGGGGGGGGGGGGGGTTGAACGAAGTGAAGTGTGTGGCTTATAAGTGGTGTGGACTTTGCAGTACGTCCTAAAAACTGACCTGGGAGGTGATGGACAGAAGCCTGGCACCCTTGGTAGAGCAGAACTCTCTGGCTTGGGCGTGTGTCACCAGGACGGATGTGTCGACGTAGTAGCACTTGTCCCCCCATCGCACCCCGTTCTCACCACACTCAGACACCCAGTTCCTCAGACACCTTACCCCTGCAGGGGACACAGAAACCCCATCCAGAGATTCAGTTTTGTGTTGGGATTTAGATTTCTATGTAGTAGGTGTAACTGTGGTAGTATACGGGTTAGTAGTAATAGCAGTAGTAGTGAGAACAGCAATACTGCTACCAGTCAAAGCTACATTAGAAGTTGCAGGAGTAGAATCAGGGACAGATGGGGCAGTGGGAAGAACAATGGTATGAGAAACGGTGAGATAAATAGTTGTGTAGCAGCAGAAACTGAGTACAGGCAGTATTAGGAGCAGTAATAACGAGATTATTGGCATAAGCAGTGTTCGTAAAGCTAGCACCAGAGGCAACAGCACCAGAAGCAACAACACCAGAGGCAACAGCACCAGAAGCAACAACACCAGAGGTAACAGCACCAGAAGCAACAACACCAGAAGCAACAACACCAGAGGTAACAGCACCAGAAGCAACAACACCAGAGGCAACAACACCAGAGGCAACAGCGCCAGAGGCAACAACACCAGAGCCAACAACACCAGAGGCAACAGCACCAGAAGCAACAACACCAGAGGCAACAACACCAGAGATAACAGCGCCAGAGGCAACAGCACCAGAGGTAGCAGCACCAGAGGCAACAACACCAAAGGCAACAGCACCAGAGGCAACAACACCAGAGGCAACAGCACCAGAGGTAACAACACCAGAGGCAACAGCACCAAAGGCAACAGCACCAGAGGCAACAACACCAGAGGCAACAGCACCAGAGGCAACAACACCAGAGGCAACAACACCAGAGGTAACAGCGCCAGAGGCAACAACACCAGAGGTAACAGCACCAGAGGCAACAGCACCAGAGGCAACAACACCAGAGGCAACAGTACCAGAGGCAACAGCACCAGAGGCAACAGCACCAGAGGCAACAGCACCAGAGGCAACAACACCAGAGGTAACAACACCAGAGGCAACAACACCAGAGGTAACAAACAGCACCAGAGACAACAGCATCAGAGGCAACAACACCAGAGGTAACAAACAGCACCAGAGACAACAGCACCAGAGGCAACAGCACCAGAGGCAACAGCACCAGAGGCAACAACACCAGAGGCAACATCACCAGAGGCAAGAACACCAGAGGCAACAACACCAGAGGCAACAACACCAGAGGTAACATCACCAGAGGCAACAGCACCAGAGGCAACAACACCAGAGGCAACAACACCAGAGGTAACAACACCAGAGGTAACACCAGAGGCAACAACACCAGAGGCAACATCACCAAGGCATCTCCAGAGGCAACACACCAGAGGTAACAACACCAGAGGCAACAGCACCAGAGGCAACAACACCAGAGGCAACAACACCAGAGGCAACAGCACCAGAGGCAACAACACCAGAGGCAACAGCACCAGAGGCAACAGCACCAGAGGTAACAACACCAGAGGTAACAGCACCAGAGGCAACAGCACCAGAGGCAACAACACCAGAGGCAACAACACCAGAGGCAACAGCACCAGAGGCAACAACACCAGAGGTAACAGCACCAGAGGCAACAGCACCAGAGGCAACAACACCAGAGGTAACAGCAACACCAGAGGCAACAACACCAGAGGCAACAACACCAGAGGCAACAGCACCAGAGGCAACAACACCAGAGGCAACAACACCAGAGGTAACAGCACCAGAGACAGCACCAGAGGCAACAGCACCAGAGGCAACAACACCAGAGGCAACAGCACCAGAGGTAACAGCACCAGAGGCAACAGCACCAGATGCAACAACACCAGCACCAGAGGCAACAACACCAGAGGTAACAGCACCAGAGGTAACAGCACCAGAGGCAACAACACCAGATGTAACAGCACCAGAGGCAACAACACCAGAGGTAACAGCACCAGAGGCAACAGCACCAGATGCACCAACACCAGATGTAACAGCACCAGAGGCAACAACACCAGAGGTAACAGCACCAGAGGTAGCAACACCAGAGGCAACAGCACCAGAGGCAACAGCACCAGAGGCAACAACACCAGAGGCAACAGCACCAGAGGCAACAGCACCAGACGCAACAGCACCAGAGGCAACAACACCAGAGGCAACAGCACCAGAGGCAACAACACCAGAGGTAACAGCACCAGAGGTAACAGCACCAGATGCAACAACACCAGAGGCAACAACACCAGATGTAACAGCACCAGAGGCAACAACACCAGAGGTAACAGCACCAGAGGTAACAACACCAGAGGCAACAACACCAGAGCACAGCACAAGCACAGCACCAGAGGCAACAACACCAGAGGCAACAGCACCAGAGGCAACAGCACCAGAGGCAACAGCACCAGAGGCAACAACACCAGAGGCAACAGCACCAGAGGCAACAACACCAGAGGTAACAGCACCAGAGGTAACAGCACCAGAGGCAACAACACCAGAGGTAACAGCGCCAGAGACAACAACACCAGAGGCAACAGTACCAGAGGCAACAGCACCAGAGGCAACAGCACCAGAGGCAACAGCACCAGAGGCAACAACACCAGAGGTAACATCACCAGAGGCAACAACACCAGAGGCAACAACACCAGAGGCAACAACACCAGAGGTAACAAACAGCACCAGAGGCAACAGCACCAGAGGCAACAACACCAGAGGTAACAAACAGCACCAGAGGCAACAGCACCAGAGGCAACAGCACCAGAGGCAACAGCACCAGAGGCAACAACACCAGAGGCAACATCACCAGAGGCAAGAACACCAGAGGCAACAACACCAGAGGCAACAACACCAGAGGTAACATCACCAGAGGCAACAGCACCAGAGGCAACAACACCAGAGGCAACAACACCAGAGGTAACAACACCAGAGGTAACAACACCAGAGGCAACAACACCAGAGGCAACAACACCAGAGGCAACAACACCAGAGGCAACAGCACCAGAGGCAACAACACCAGAGGCAACAACACCAGAGGCAACAGCACCAGAGGCAACAACACCAGAGGCAACAGCACCAGAGGCAACAGCACCAGAGGCAACAACACCAGAGGCAACAACACCAGAGGCAACAGCACCAGAGGCAACAGCACCAGAGGCAACAACACCAGAGGTAACAGCACCAGAGGCAACAGCACCAGATGCAACAACACCAGAGGTAACAGCACCAGAGGCAACAACACCAGAGGCAACAACACCAGAGGCAACAGCACCAGAGGCAACAACACCAGAGGCAACAACACCAGAGGTAACAGCACCAGATGTAACAGCACCAGAGCAACAGCACCAGAGGCAACAACACCAAAGGCAACAGCACCAGAGGTAACAGCACCAGAGGCAACAGCACCAGATGTAACAGCACCAGAGGCAACAACACCAGAGGTAACAGCACCAGAGGAAACAGCACCAGAGCACAACACCAGTACAGCACCAGAGGCAACAACACCAGAGGTAACAGCACCAGAGGCAACAGCACCAGATGCACCAACACCAGATGTAACAGCACCAGAGGCAACAACACCAGAGGTAACAGCACCAGAGGCAACAACACCAGAGGCAACAGCACCAGAGGCAACAGCACCAGAGGCAACAACACCAGAGGCAACAGCACCAGAGGCAACAGCACCAGAGGCAACAGCACCAGAGGCAACAACATCAGAGGCAACAGCACCAGAGGCAACAACACCAGAGGTAACAGCACCAGAGGTAACAGCACCAGATGCAACAACACCAGAGGCAACAACACCAGAGGTAACAGCACCAGAGGCAACAACACCAGAGGTAACAGCACCAGAGGTAACAACACCAGAGGCAACAACACCAGAGGCAACAGCACCAGAGGCAACAGCACCAGAGGCAACAACACCAGAGGCAACAGCACCAGAGGCAACAGCACCAGAGGCAACAGCACCAGAGGCAACAACACCAGAGGCAACAGCACCAGAGGCAACAACACCAGAGGTAACAGCACCAGAGGTAACAGCACCAGAGGCAACAACACCAGAGGTAACAGCGCCAGAGACAACAACACCAGAGGTAACAGCACCAGAGGCAACAGCACCAGAGGCAACAACACCAGAGGCAACAGTACCAGAGGCAACAGCACCAGAGGCAACAGCACCAGAGGCAACAGCACCAGAGGCAACAACACCAGAGGTAACAACACCAGAGGCAACAACACCAGAGGTAACAAACAGCACCAGAGACAACAGCATCAGAGGAAACAACACCAGAAACAACAGCACCAGAGGCAACAACACCAGAGGTAACAGCACCAGAGGCAACAACACCAGAGGTAACAAACAGCACCAGAGACAACAGCACCAGAGGCAACAGCACCAGAGGCAACAGCACCAGAGGCAACAACACCAGAGGCAACATCACCAGAGGCAACAACACCAGAGGCAACAACACCAGAGGTAACATCACCAGAGGCAACAGCACCAGAGGCAACAACACCAGAGGCAACAACACCAGAGGTAACAACACCAGAGGTAACAACACCAGAGGCAACAACACCAGAGGCAACATCACCAAAGGCAACAACACCAGAGGCAACATCACCAGAGGTAACAACACCAGAGGCAACAGCACCAGAGGCAACAACACCAGAGGCAACAACACCAGAGGCAACAGCACCAGAGGCAACAACACCAGAGGCAACAGCACCAGAGGCAACAGCACCAGAGGTAACAACACCAGAGGTAACAGCACCAGAGGCAACAGCACCAGAGGTAACAGCACCAGAGGCAACAGCACCAAATGCAACAACACCAGAGGCAACAACACCAGAGGCAACAGCACCAGAGGCAACAGCACCAGAGGCAACAACACCAGAGGTAACAGCACCAGAGGCAACAGCACCAGATGCAACAACACCAGAGGTAACAGCGCCAGAGGCAACAACACCAGAGGCAACAACACCAGAGGCAACAGCACCAGAGGCAACAGCACCAGAGGCAACAACACCAGAGGCAACAACACCAGAGGTAACAGCACCAGATGTAACAGCACCAGAGGCAACAGCACCAGAGGCAACAACACCAAAGGCAACAGCACCAGAGGTAACAGCACCAGAGGCAACAGCACCAGATGCACCAACACCAGATGTAACAGCACCAGAGGCAACAACACCAGAGGTAACAGCACCAGAGGTAACAGCACCAGATGCACCAACACCAGATGTAACAGCACCAGAGGCAACAACACCAGAGGTAACAGCACCAGAGGCAACAGCACCAGATGCACCAACACCAGATGTAACAGCACCAGAGGCAACAACACCAGAGGTAACAGCACCAGAGGTTACAACACCAGAGGCAACAACACCAGAGGCAACAGCACCAGAGGCAACAGCACCAGAGGCAACAACACCAGAGGCAACAGCACCAGAGGCAACAGCACCAGAGGCAACAAATCCAGAGGCAACAGCACCAGAGGCAACAACACCAGAGGTAACAGCACCAGAGGTAACAGCACCAGAGGCAACAACAACAGATGCAACAACACCAGAGGTAACAGCACCAGAGGTAACAGCACCAGAGGCAACAGCACCAGAGGCAACAGCGCCAGAGGCGGCAGCACCAGAGGGAATAACACCAGAGGTAACAGCGCCAGAGGCGGCAGCACCACATGCGACAACACCAGAGGCAACAGCACCAGAGGCAACAACACCAGAGGTAACAACACCAGAGGTAACAACACTAGAGGCAGTAGCACCAGAGGCAGCAGCACTAGAGGTAACAACACTAAAGGTAACAGCACCAGAGGCAGCAGCACTAGAGGCAACAACACCAGCGGTAACAACACCAGAGGTAACAACACTAGAGGCAGCAGCACCAGAGGCAGCAGCACCAGAGGTAACAACACTAGAGGTAACAGCACCAGAGGCAGCAGCACTAGAGGCATCAATACCAGAGGCAGCAGCACCAGAGGCAGCAGCACCAGAGGTAGCAGCACCACAGGCAGCAGCACCAGAGGTAACAACACTAGAGGTAACAGCACCAGAGGCAGCAGTACCAGAGGTAACAACATTAGGGATAATAGCACAAGAGGCAGCAGCACCAGAGGCAGCAGCACCAGAAGAAGAAGCACCAGAAGAAGCAGCACCGAAGGCAGCAGCACCAGAGGTAACAACACTAGAGGTAAGAGCACCAGAGGTAAGAACACTACAGGTAACAGCACCAGAGGCAGCAGCACTAGAGGCATCAATACCAGAGGCAGCAGCACCAGAGGCAGCAGCACCAGAGGTAATAGCACTACAGGCAGCAGCACCAGAGGTAACAACACTAGAGGTAACAGCACCAGGGGTAACAGCACTAGAGGTAACAGCACCAGAGGCAACAACACTACAGGTAACAGTAGCAGTGGCAGCAGCACCAGAGGCAGCAGCAGCAGAGGCAGCGGTACCAGAGGCAAAAGCACCAGAGGTAATAGCACTACAGGCAGCAGCACCAGAGGTAACAACACTAGAGGTAACAGCACCAGAGGTAACAGCACTAGAGGTAACAGCACCAGAGGAAACAGCTCCAGAGGTAGCAGTACCAGAGGCAGCAATACCAGAGGCAAAATCACCAGAGGCAGCAGCACCAGAGGCAGCAGCACCAGAGGCAGCAGCAGCAGAGGCAGCGGTACCAGAGGCAAAAGCACCAGAGGCAGCAGCACCAGAGGCAGCAGCATCAGAAGCAGCATGACGAGAGTCAGCAGCAACAGAAGCAGCGGTACCGGAGTACATGTCAACAGCAACAACCAAAACGACAAAATTAATCCATGGTGCTTTTAGTCGTAAGAAAACCCACACGTGCGTCGATCAGGACGGAAGCCATTACAAGGGCGGATCCAGGAATATCAGAAGGGGATCCAAGAAGTTTTGGGTGGGGGAGACATGGCGAGCAAAGCGAGCCCACTCATCGCCATGGGCATTTTGAGGCCATTTTTAAACCATGTGCATTTTATATTAGGAGATATTCTGAGGTCAATAGTAATTACTTTTTACTGTAAAAAAATGCCTGAGTACAATACTGCATTAAAAAAAAAAGTAATGGAATTTTCTAACTAAATGGCGGAGGGGGGGGGGGGGGGCGTGCACAAATATCATGTTCCCTGAAAAAATGCTTTTAGTACAATCGTAATTATTTTTGGGCTTACTTATAAAAAAAATGATAGTTATAAAAAGAGTGATACTAACAGTAGTGCTTGTTGACTCACCGACAGCGGTCTTATCGAGGTCCTCTTGAGTGCCTAATCGTAACCGGCAATGTAGAAGATTTTCCTCGTGTCCTTCACACTCTACACGGCGCACTCCGGCACTCCTTCCAGGCACCGGGCCAAAGGTACGCCCCTGGGATGCCGACTCCGCTCCTCTGCAAGACACGTGGGCGTGAGATGTTGTTAGGTGCTGTAGGTGTTGATGTCGTCCCTTGATAAATTATTTTTTGGGTAGATAAAACTCTCTGATGCACACACACACACACACACACACACACACACGCGCGCGCGCGCGCACTCTCTCTCTCTCTCTTATACTTCTTTCTCCCTTCCCTTTGAGCGTCTGCGCCTTCGCTACATTCTTCTCTTCTCCCATCTCTCCCCGTTTTTCCCCACTTTTCATGAATTATTGCAAAGGCGAGAAAAGATTAGAGAGAGAGAGAGAGAGAGAGAGAGAGAGAGAGAGAGAGAAGGTAACACGCCACCCACCTGGTAAAGCCGAGGCTCCTGCAGACGACGGAGGCCTCGTCTCTGGTCCACAGGTGAGGGGTGTCCGTCACCATCCTCCAGTCACCTCGTCCTCCACTCACCTTTACGAAACAAATTTAGTTCTCTCAGGTATAACACGGATATAATAAAGAAAACACGTATATAATTTTTGGGGAGCTTGTATATATTGTACTGTTTATGTGTGTGCTAAGTCATTGTGAACTTGTACGCCAATCCTACTCAATCTTTCTTTTAAAAATAAAATTAAATGTGAAAGAAGGAAGATTTAGACATGAAGCCTTTAAGTGGGGAGGCCATTAGGTAAAAAAATCATAATGAAACATAAGTATCAAGAGGAAAATAAAACACGCTGCTAAAAGCATGAGGAAGACGAAACAGTGAATGAAAATAGTTAAAGGAGTACGTCAGAAAGAAGAAAAGACAAGAAACAACTGATATAACACTCGGAAAATAATATAGAATAAGTGGGTGATAAAACAAAGAGGAAAACATAAACAGGATTAATAAAAGAGAGGAGAACACAAATAAAGGTTAAATTTTAAGTTTTCAGTCTTTATTTACGCCCCTCATATAGGGACGGGAGTCATATATACAGACCAACGGGCCGTCAAACTGAACTACAGAGATTGTTGTCCGCTTCCCCCCTCCTTCTCATGGTACGTCCCTTCCTCCTGCACAAGCTATGTACCTAGCTCCCTATCTCCCATGCTGATTACACCTCTCTCTTTGCTCCCCCCACCCACACTGATTACACCACTCACCTGAACATAACCGGCCCAGGGTACTTCACCTCCCCGCAGCCTGATCTTCTGACCCGATGAAGGAGGAACCACGTAGGAGACGGTGTCACTCCCTGCCGAAGAAGTGCATTAGTTCTGGTGTATTGAATGTGTCACATTGGTGCAGCGTTTGTTGAAATTTGCAATTAAAGAAATCCAGATTTGTGCGGTAGTGGGCTCTGGCAGTTGTTTGAAGTACTGTACAACAGTACAAAGAAAAAACAACTGGTAAAGTTGCGGAAATGTGTTTCTACACCCCTGTGGTAGCCCATACCTCCAAACGGCAACGTTGCAGTAGTAGTACCACCGTTTATGAATGAATGGGTATTGGTCGTGTAACGACGGACGTGATTGGTGAATAGGTTTGCTATAGGTCATATTGGTTGGCCGTTTGGAGACACGGTGTTACCACAGGGGGCGATGGGAACACTTTTGCTCAACTGTACTACTATATATATAATGAAATTAAATTGACTGTGGTTGTGTGTGTGATCCAACATACACAGGAAGATTAGAAGTGTCGTGATGAAACATCGGAAGGGGGGTGGGGGGGTCCTATTGTGAGAGCATAAGATACAATAGGATAGATAAGTGGGCTTCTGAGTAATATAATATTGCCACTAAGGGCCAAGAGCTTCTCAGATATTAGGATATTCAATAATTATGTCCATTAAGATGTGACTTTAAGTAAGGTACACTAACTGTCCGGTCCGTAAGTGTGCAACAATCTATCTGTGTGTTCCGGGTTAGTGTGTACGGATTGTGTACGGGAAGGTTGGTATTGGTGCCTGTATAGCAAAGGTTTCCACCTACCTATGGTTCATGTAGAGCCACAATGAAAACGTAGACAAGATAAATCTCGATAAAATCACACAGGAAAAGGGAAACAATAGAGCACCTTGTCTTTCGTCTTTATTCAAGACACCTTGAACAAAGACGAATGTTAAGGTGCTTTATTGTTTCCCTTTTTCCTGTGTGATTTGTCGAGATATACCTATGGTATGATCATATTAGTTACGTCCCACAGGACCCGCATAATATCATCAACACCAGTGCATTAATAATCTTACAAGGCACTACATATGAAATAGTGTGTGTAATACACCTGCGTCATAGGCCGTGTTCCATCAAGTGTTGACAATAACAGTTAAGTATCGGACACGAGCGAGTTGCCTCAGGCAAGGGAAGCAGGGCTACCACCATAATACAGGACCAACACGCATATTCCACTATCTCTCTTCCCTGGTGTCATATTGTTTTGCACATAATCCGTGTGGTACTTTTTTTTACTGTGCTACACAAACAGTCCTGCCCAGTAAAACGGTGCCAGGTCTCTTTGGTGAGGAGAAGAGAATGGTGTTCATTAAGAACTTTTAATGTTATAATCACGGGTTTGCTATAATATATTTATTCTTTTCTGAGGAGAGAGAGAGAGAGAGAGTGTGTTTGTGTGTGTGTGTGTAATGCATAGTCTTTATTCTAAAAAGTGTTCATGGTGTAGGTATACAGGCAAGAGTGCATTCATGTGTAAGTTTGGGCGTAATGGTTAGGTACTCACTCACTGATGATCTGCTCGTGAAACACACAGTCTTGGACGGGAAGTCACAGATTCCCTTGGCATAATTGAAGAGCGTCCCTGGGGCACATCTCTGTAGGCTCGGCCGTCCACGCCAACAGTTGATGAATTTACTGCAGTCCTGAGGGGATTATTGGTGTTCATGGGGCAGTGATTATGGGTGTCAAGGGGTAGAGGTTATGGGGTCGTGGTGAATTAGTTATTGGTGTCATAGGGCAGTTCTTATGGGGTCACGAAGAAATAATTATTGATGTTATGGGGCAATAGTTATGGGTGTTATAAAGCAGTGTTTATTGGGGTTCATAGGACAATGTTTATAGGAGTTATAAGGTAGTGGTTATGGTTGTCATGGGGCAGTGGTTATAGGAGTTATGGGATAGTTTTTATCCATTATCCATCTGTCACACACACTAAGTACTTTCCTCCTTTCCCCTTCTCTCTCTCTCTCGTATAATCTTCTTCTCTCCCTATTCTTCTATCATTTTGCTCTCCTCCTTCCCATTTCTCTATTTCTTTTTTTTTTCGTTCTTTTCTCCTTTACCTCGCATTTCTTCTCCTTCCTCCTTTCCCTCGCATTTCTTTTCCTTCCTCCTTCCCTTTCCCCATTCCCATCCCTTCTTCTCCCCTTTCCTCTCATTCCTTCTCCTCTTTCCAATCCTTCCTCCTTCTCTTCCCCCTCCTCCTTCCCTCTCCCCTTTCCATCTACTCTTTTCCTTCCTTCCCTCTCCCTTCCTCATCCTTCCCTCTCCCATTTACTATTCTACCCTACCATCCCTGCCCATCATACCTTGAGATAAGGAAAGATTCCATTCGGCTTAGGACACATGGTAATGGAATCCTTTAGTCCTAACGTCTTCAGGAGTCTCTTTCCTTTGTCCTTTGTCTTCTGGTATGTCCATTCCACCTGCCGAAGGAGCAATAGGTAGTTTGATTGATTTATTTCATTTTTGATAATATTTGTCGGTGATTCAGAAAAAAATATTAAATACAAACTTGGTTATTGATTCCATTATCGATATTTCTTATGTATTATTATTATTATTATTATTATTATTATTATTATTATTATTAATAAAGAAGTAGCCATACTACCTTATCCCTGAGGTCATTGAAGATTCCGACCACTGAATCTGCCGCTGTCCTGGCACTCTCTGACACCTGTGGCACCAACATCTGAGTTACTGTGGCACTCTACATCTGTGTTTGGTTGTTAGTGACAGTGTTGTCTGGGTAGAGATGTGTGGGTTGTTTTCGTGTGTGAGGAAAGACGCTAACTCCAACTACTATTACGAAATGTATATTCATTAGCCATTTGTTTGTGTACCTGCATCTTTGGCTGTGTCTGTATCTATGTCTGATGTCTGTATCTTTACCTGGTGTCTGTGTGTTTGGCTCCTAACTTGTGTAACTCTTTGTATCTAATTTGAGAGTTCATCAGCGATTCCTATGGATATTTCATACTTATTTGCTACCAATAATCACATCACTCCTAATACCACTAACTGTTATATTATTGTCTCTATACAGTATATCTAATATTACTAGTAAGATTAATACTAGTGTACTGTACTATCAAACAACTGGGTACGAGGGGTCTCTGTGGTGAGTAAAATAATAAGGCGTTAGCTAAATAAAATAGTAAAAATGACGTCCAGTAGTTATGGGTTAAGAGAGATCATTTATTACAGTTGCTACTGCCATTTTTCTTCAAACTTTACTTTTGACTTCTGCTCCTACTACTAATACTACTTTTTTTTTTTTTTTTTTTTTCAACGTGGCCTCCAGCCTCCCCCAATACCACACCTTCGCCACCATTTATTTACCTTAATATTAAATATTAATACTATTACTACTACTATTACTACTACTATTACTACTACTACTACTACTGTAATGACCA
The DNA here is from genome assembly GCA_958450375.1 of Homarus gammarus. Classification (NCBI taxonomy): domain Eukaryota; kingdom Metazoa; phylum Arthropoda; class Malacostraca; order Decapoda; family Nephropidae; genus Homarus; species Homarus gammarus. The sequence continues at coordinate 90,054 of CAUDMG010002522.1, forward strand.
CGGCCGTACACGTCAGTTATCGTAAAATCAGACGATTCATATTACGCTCAATAGCCCACAAAACATGTAACTATGCCTTCCTTATCGAGTCTCCCATCTGAGGCATCCGTTTTCTCATTGCTTCCTAGTTTAGGTGCCGTCCATTTTCTCTGACTTCCTGACCCCAACTTCTCTATAAAGTAAATATGAATTTGAGAGAGAACACCATTGTTTTGAGTCAACTTAGATATGTCTGATTACAGTTAAAGCATACAAGATCCTTTGTGAGTGATGTTGAAAGCTTTAACTGTCTTTATTGTTAGTAACACTGGTTAAGTAAGTGAGTGTCCAGTCTGCCAGTACGAATGGCATCCGATGATATTGTCCCTGGGGATAACCATGAATTTCCAATTGCTACTGAAGTTAGATCATTTGGTACCCAAACATCAGAGAATCTGATGTTTGCAGTTTAGTTAGAGTAAATTGTCTATTCAAGGAAGTCATTAATCTCCTGAAAGAACATGTCAAACTCCTTATCTCCAAGATCTCAACGTAGACCCACAGAGGGTCCTTGTCTAGAAATTACGCTTATGTTGGGAGAATGACGTTAACAGCGTGTGTATTTCAGTTCTTCATGGCAAGCTCAATCTCTGATTATATTATAAAAATAGACATCAGAAATTCACCTGACCCATGGCATTGATTTTTATAGTTAAATGTACAGCGACTGAGTTAAATGTAATTTCTGTCATTGCGTGATTAGCCTTTCTGGCATGGGAAGCGCACAGGCCTGAGTTGCTAGTTAGCCGTATATAAACTCGTACCCAAGGAGTAGCGTCACATCTCTGACGTTGCTCCATCATTATCTCAGGTAAGTGTATGTTCCCATGCCCGCCATATTAAGTCAGTTTAACTCAGTGAATTTTGTGAATATCAGTGTTCATGTTGCGACAGTGAAATTGTCATTTACCCAGTGAAAGAATGAATGTAATGTAAATATCGTCTGTCGTTGCTAGACCAAAGATTGTTTGTGATTGAGTTATTTTTTAAACATCTCTGACGCTGCTCCATCATTATCTCAGGCACAGTGTGTGTGTTAGCTGATTACCCAACAGTCACCGGGGGACCGGTAGCTGCACACCAGCTGGCTACCTTGCAGGATGTCGTTCGTTGGGCACGATTAAATTGTGCGAGTCCGCACCCTGGGAACTAGGCCCGAACTCCCCCAGCAGTGTGTCTGACTACAACCGACCCTAACAGCGTCCTTCGTTTGTTGTGATGACACCAATGTGACACCCTGAGGCACTCCTTACAGTCATTATGGGCCAAAGTATTATTGTTGTATATGATTGGGGATAATTAGCAGAAATATAGTTATGCCATGTTGAGTAGTGAACCCATAAATATTGATACTGAAGTACCAGTAAATATGTTGTGTGAGATGAGTACATCAATTGAAGGAAAAGTGCTATGTTGTTCATTCCGAAATACCATGATGTTATAAGTTAATTTGGGATATTATCAAGTGTGTCATAGAACCATCTGTATTGACAATTAAATAATATAATGGTTGTTTAATATTGTAACCAAGAATTGAAGATTTATTTTGCCACTTGTAAAAGTAAGACCTAAGGGTCCAGTCCTATCTGAGCGTGTAAAATAACCAACTTATTTGTCAAAGAAATAATATAACAGTTGTTTAATGATGTAATAAGTAATTGGGGATCTATTTTATGAATGGTAAAGTAAGACCTAAGTGATCCAGTCTTGTCTGAGTGTACTTAATTAACATCTTGTTCACTCCTTATGTTAATAAATATTGAATTAGTAAACTACGAGTATCACCGCTTATTCCTTCTGCCCATTGGTTCTCAGAAAATAACTATTGTAACTCACGTACCTAGAAGCTCGTTAGCACGCTACCTAACAGTTCAATGAGATATGTTATATTCTAATAAAAGTCTGGGTGTTGGCAGGCTACCGTTGTAAGTATAATAAGTGTTATAGTAAGAATGACATGGTTTCCCAGATTAATCCATGGTCTAGAATATAACTAAAGCAGGATATAATTGCGTGAAAGAAAGGGCATAAAATTCAGAAAATAAAATAATATATATGAAAGAAGAAATGAAGTAAAGCAAAGAATATTGACTTAGAAAATATAAGCAAAGAATATAAGATATGGAGAGAAGGACTCAGAATATAAAATTATTAATATATATATACACAAGAATATAAGTATAGAAGTATTGAAAAGAATAAATATATGAAATAGGGTAAAGAGGAGAAACGTGCCCTTTACACTACTACTAATACTACTACTACAATCAATGCAACACCACAACTGCACTCACAGCATCACGAAAAGACCACGCGGATGAACGTCTGCCACCTCCTCTGTTTGGTCCAGAGGGTGGTCCTTGTGTGTCCGTGGCGTGAGAGGGGGTTTCTTGTCTATTTCTGGCGTGGGGAGGTGGTCCTTGTGTGTCCGTGGCGTGAGAGGGGGTTTCTTGTCTATTTCTGGCATGGGGGGGTGGTCCTTGTGTGTCCGACGTGTGGGAGGCTGTGATGTCCACGTCTTCTGCTGTAGCACAGGTAACAGCGTGTGGCCACTCGCAAGTGGAGGTAGCTGGATTGAAGAGGGTACCTGGACCGCATGACTGAAGGTGTGGACGTGTATTGGCGCAGTTGATGAATTTTGAACAGTCCTGATGGGGAGAGGAAACAAATTCTGAAAGTGGAAACTGAGAGAGAGAGAGAGAGAGAGTCGTTGTCTTCTTCCTCAATAATAATAGATTAGTTGTGATCCCTTGAAAGTTTTATTGTCAGGTGTTTATCACTAAGATAATTTCTCTGAAAAAATTAATGTATCTCAATCAGGGACACACACACACACACTAATCTGTGCTGTACCTGTATGTAGGGGAAGAGTCCATTAGGTTCTGGACAGGTCAATACTCCGGGCACAGCCTGACTGTCACCTGCTCGCGTATGACCCATAGGTAGTTGACTTCCGGGTTTGGGACCTCTAGTTCTTTGACCACTGGATGTGTAACTTCTGTCTGTGTGGCGTGTAGGCGTTTGGGCGTGGCGAGCAGTGTCTTCGGGTCGTCTAGACGCCAATAAAGAACTAGTCGTATCATCGATGTCTTCTTGTCGGCCCGCAACATCTAAGAAAACATAAACGTATTTTTATATTTATTTAACATTATATACACAGGAAGTCTTTCTTTCATCAGTAATTTCACATCTGCCGGGACTAGGAGGCTGGCTATTTTCACCACCTGCCATGAATCTGATTCTGGGTGGGTTAGTTTATTTATTATTTCCATGTCCACAAGACAAGTGTAACAATTAACATGGAAATCTGAATGAATATTTATGTACAATGCCAATGTTTTTAGCTTTACAGTGACTTTACTGATTGATGAAACTCAGTATCATAATTAACCGTTCATATATATATATATATATATATATATATATATATATAGTATATATATATATATATATATATATATATATATATATATATATATATATATATACACAAGACATCTTCAGAGGCAACTAGATTACATGGACAGAGAGAGGCTTAAATATACAGGGTGACCTTATTAAACATGAGGTCAGGTCATAATGATGTCATCCACTAATCCCCACACCAACACCAACACACACACGCAGAAGAGCTTAAGAGAAGGGGGCGACGTGACTAGTCAGGTCAGGTCAAAAATAAGGGACCCACTTGAAGGTTCCAAGTGTTCCCTGAAGAAAGCAGTGATGGGTAGGGAAACACCGGGTAACACTGAAGTCCATTTATTAACGGATATGAGAAATAAGAACATAAGAACATAAGAAAATAAGGAGTCTGCAATAGGCCGGTTGGCCTGTGCATGGCAGCTCCTGTCGAGAGCTACTACCACTCTCCATCATCCATGAATCTATCTAGCCTCCTTTTGAAACTTTCCAGAGTTCCCGCACTTACTACAAAGTTGCTAAGCTTGTTCCACTCGCCCACCACCCTATTTGTGAACCAGTTTCTTCCTATCTCCCTCCTAAACCTAAACTTATCCAACTTGAATCCGTTGCTCCGAGTCCTATCCTGCTCGGATATTATAAGAACTTTATCTATATCCCCTTTATTGATTCCTTTCACCCACTTAAATACTTCTATCATATCTCCCCGCACTCTTCGTCTTTCTAGGGAATGCAATTTAAGTTTCTTTAACCTATCCTGATATGGAAGGTTTCTAAGTCCCGGAATCATTTTTGTCATTCTTCGCTGCACCGACTCTAGTGAATTTATATCCATTCTATAATAGGGGCACCAGAACTGAACCGCATAATCGAGGTGCGGCCTCACTAGCGCAAGATATAGTTGCAATAAGACCTCTGCAACTCTTGTTGCTTACACTTCTAGATATAAAACCCAATACTCTGTTTGCCTTATTTCGAACATTAACGCACTGTTTTGTAGGCCGTAGGTCCGGGCTTACAAGTACCCCTAGGTCTCTTTCACAAGTCGACTTCTCTCGGTTGATGTTGTTAAGGCTGTATACGTTATAAGTATTTGTTCTTCCAATATTAAGTACGCTGCACTTGCTGGTGATGAATTTCATTTGCCATTTTTCAGACCACCCTTGCAGTTTATTTAGATCCTCCTGTAATGCATTTGCATCCTGCCCTGAATTAATTTGCCGCTCTATTTTGGTGTCATCCGCAAACTTGCTTATGTCACTGCTGATCCCAGTATCTAGATCGTTTATGTAGATTATGAACAAGAGTGGGCCTAGTACTGACCCCTGGGGAACCCCACTGGTTACACGGCCCCACTCAGATTTAACACCATCTACGCTGACCCTCTGCGTTCTATCGGTGAGCCATAATTTTATCCAATTTAAAACTTTCCCCTCGATACCATGAGCCTTAATTTTTCTCAGAAGCCTCTGATGCGGTACTCTGTCAAATGCTTTGCTAAAGTCTAAGTAAATAACATCGTAATTTTCGTCATTATCTACTACCTCGAAGACTTAACTAAAAAACGTTAGCAGATTTGTTAGACAAGATTTTCCCTTTGTAAACCCATGTTGAGAGTCGTAGATTAATTTGCTTTTCTCTGGATGCGATTGGATGCTATCTGCTGTAATTGATTCAAGAAATTTCCCCACTACTGACGTCAAACTGATCGGCCGGTAATTTGACGCTGATGCTCTGTCTCCCTTTTTGAATGTGGGTACTACATTTGCCTGTTTCCACAAGTCTGGCACAACTCCAGTGTCTAATGATTTTGTAAATAAGTTTACGAGGGGTCCGCTAATCTGTTCCCTACTGGTAATCTGTTCCCTACAAGTGGTGACTTGCGTGTGCACGAGGCACGGAGTCAGACTGAGACTGCCTTGCCATATGGCAGCCTCGGGGCAATATTGCCACATAACACGTGCAGTGTTGCCACGTAATTATATACATAGGTGCTACTCGGCACAGTAGCTTATTTACAAGGTTGCTACTCGGCACAGTAGCTTACATACATAACCTACATCTCCCTCCCCCCTCACGCTCATAGTCTTTGTCTTGAGCGGACTTCTTAGTATCTAAGTCGCTCCGAGCGTCGAGGTACACTGTGGGGCGGATCCTCGAGAGGTGTAGGGGACTCGTCCTCGGTCAGGGGGCCAGCAGCAGGGGGTGGGACTGGCCGGAGGAAGCGGCGGTTCCTCCACCAGACACGGCCGCTCGGCATCCTGACATTGTAGTTCCGCGACCGGCCGACGCCCATCACTATGCCCACCTTGTCCCAACGTGTCGTCGTCGGGTCCTGGATGCGAACAAGGGCACCAATCTCCAGTGGCTGAAGAGGGCGGGCACGGTCGTCATACCGAGCCTTGGCGTCCTGGGCACGTGAAGCGGCGCGGCGGTCGCAGCTCTCGGCTCTGGTCTGCCACTCCTTTGCAAAGGCCTTGGCGGCCTTGGCGTGTACAGGAACGCAAGAGCGGAGAGGGTGACCATACAGGATCTGGGCAGGGGAGCGTCCTGTGTGGGTGGGAGTGGACGCGGGTTCTGGGCAGCTCTGTGCCGGCAGCGCCAGGCGCGTCGCTCGTTGATTCACGCACCCTGCTGGCGGTGTACCGAGCAGCTGGGATCTGCTCGGGAAAGTCTCTGGGCACCACGCCTAACTCCTTGCAGTGCTCCCACGACAACAAGGGTGTAGCGAGAGTAGGCTGCACGTCGATCCATCCGTGACACGACCTGTTGCCGTAAGTGATCTCCGCTTGAAAGGAGCCCACAGCGTCCGGCATCTGAGAACCGTCCGCATTGTAGTACTGCAGCTGCGGCGGTGGTCCCAGGCCGTGTTTGGTGAGGCCCAGTTTCTGGAGGTGCTTCAGGCCTATCACCGTAGTGTCAGCGCCGGTGTCCGGTATCACCTCGATATGACCCGACACATCACCGTGTGTGACGGCGACGCGGATGGTAGGGGAAGGGGTAGCCCTGGGGCGTGTGGTCGATTCCACCCTCCTGATGTGACTCAGCTGCTGCTTGGGGCTGCGTGGGCCATCTGAAGGGGGCTGCGTGCGAACCACCCCGAGGGAAGTGCGCTGCTTTCCTCCTCGTCTCGGGCTTTTGGGCTTGGGTTGGCGGCAGCACTTGTCGTGGTGTCCATAGCGACCGCAGGCCTGACACTTGTGGCCTCGTGCAGGGCACCTGTCTGTGTTAGACCAGTGGCCCTTACGGTCACATCCACGACACAGTGCGTCGGCGGCCGGGCATGTCTTGGGGCCATGCTGCTTTCCACAGCTGCCACAGGAAGCACTAGGCGGAGGCGTGGAAGAACATGCGGCAGCCTTCACGTTGTTGGCCGCCTTCTTACCCTTCTTGTACTGTGAGATAGCTCTCACAGCAGGTGGGGCCCGTAAGGCAGAGGTGGCGGACTTGGTGGCCTCGTATGACCGACATTCAGTCACTACCACCTGGAGTGTGAAGGAAGCGTCCAGGGGGATGAGTCGCTGCACCAACTCTTCTTGTCTGACACCTGCCAAGATCCTGTGCTTGATCCAGGCTTCCTCACCTTCCCGGCTGTGCGCCTTGCAGACGTCGATCTCCTCTGACAAACTCTTCAAACGTACAAAAAAGTCGTCAAAGGATTCATTCTCCGCCTGCTTGCAGCTGGTGAAGGCGCGGCGACGCAAGGCCTCGTTATTCCGACCTTTAACGTGCTCCTGTAAAAGGTCGAGCACATCCGTCACTGAAGATGTAGAATCGGGAGGCACTTGCAACGTGTGCTCCAAAACTCTCTGGGTCTCCAGCGACAAACACATCCGCAGTTGGATTAGCTGTTTGTTTGGAGGCATGCTGTCAAGGTCCACCATCGTGGAGTAATCTGTCCACCGCCGCCTCCACTCACGAAAAAGCTGAAACGTGACGTCTGGTGAGAGGGCGGGTGGGGGTTGAACAGATGCCTTGGGAGCTGTTGGAGTAGCAAGAGTACCTGGAGGACGCTGGTGTGGTGGAGGAGGGAGGGTACTGGCGCCTTGGTGCACGAGTGAGGGAGGGTGGGTTTGCACCAGGGTCCCAATATTGCATCAAAGCACGCCTTTTCCTCCTCTCTTCGTGTCTTCTCCCTCTGAAGTTCCATCTCTCTGCGTCGCTGGTCCCTGTGATACATCCACCTCAGAATTGTGGCAATGTCCGTCGCTGTAGGTGAAGGATGAGGGGCGGTGGGCGCAGAAGCTCCATCTGTGCCCGGTAGAGGAGAAGGTGGTGGGGAGTCGTGTCTCCCATCTTGACGTTGTCCCTTCTCACCGCCCATCTTAGTACGCTTGAACTGCGATATTTAGTATATAAAGTGGCGCCTCATCAGCTCGAACCACATATATATGACATAAACAGCACAGAAATAACGCAAAGAGTCCACTGTTCTGTCCGTGAGTGCGTGTGTGCGTGCGTGTGTGTGTGTCTGAGAGAGCACTTCGTGGTGGCCTTAATGCCGGTGGCTAGAGCCGCCGCGGGGGTGAGAACGTTAGTGCCTCCCCGGATGTCACACGAGAAGGGTGTACATCTGCGTGCTCCGTGGGTACCACAAAAAACAGGCCAATGCTCAACTCTCAGCTCTAGACACTGACACTAACACTGCCACCGTCACTAAAAAGCACTGTGACGGCGCAACACTGCACATCGCGGCGAAACACAACGCAACACAACACAACACACTAGTCGACGCGCACATCGCCGGCAGATGTAACCGTCGGCATTGTTCACACACTTGTAAGTCCACAGATCCTACTCACTGCGCCATGAAGGTTCCGAGTGTTCCCTGAAGAAAGCAGTGATGGGTAGGGAAACACCGGGAAACACTGAAGTCCATTTATTAACGGATAGGAGAAATACAAGTGGTGACTTGCGTGTGCCTTGCACGAGGCACGGAGTCAGACTGAGACTGCCTTGCCATATGGCAGCCTCGGGGCAATGTTGCCACATAACACGTGCAGTGTTGCCACGTAATTATATACATAGGTGCTACTCGGCACAATAGCTTATTTACAAGGTTGCTACTCGGCACAGTAGCTTACATACATAACCTACACCACTAAATAACTATCCTACATCTAGATCCAAGGTTTTCAAAGCATTTTTAACCTTGGGCCACTGACAAATAAATTTGTGTAACATAATATCAGTTTTGGACTGACCGTCACTAAGGTTTATTGATTTTAATTCCTTAATCAAACTAGCTTCAACCAGAAGTCTTTCTGTGACACAAGATGATTTGAATACTTCTAAGCTTTTTTCCCGAGCAATGGGATGATTATTATTCCTAACATGAATGACCAGGGCACTGCTTTCAGATGCTGTTCTGATATTGTACTTATGTTGTCTGATTCTGAGCTGCAATGTTTTTTCTGTCTGTCCTACATAATTACCATTACATTTGTTACATGGAATACAATAAACACTTCCATATCCATTCGAACTTGGGCTATTTTTTATTAACATATTGGTAATGGTTGAGTCATACTTGAAAACAACATTAATATTTAGTAGTTTGGGGGACCGAACTAACGGGACAAATTCATTACGATAGGGCAGAGTCAAAATATTCTTAAGTGTAGGAATTTGCCTGGTTTGAGAGGAATGAAAGGACTTTATCATTTAAAACTGCAAGATCTCATTTAACTCGGTGGAAATAATCAGCAATTTGATCAAGCATACTCGACAAAGCTATAAGATGCTTATTTCAAAAAGCATTATTAAGTTTAAAGGTGTATTTACCCATTAGTTAATTGGACAGTGATGTTGACAAGCTAATGAATAGTCGGTTAACTTTACAGACTTTTTGGAAGAACAAGTTTTTGAGTCAAATTGACCACACACACACACACACACACACGCACACACATATGGATGTTACATACAAACATATACACAAACCCTCTTATTCTATTTCTCTTCTCCCGCTTCGCATTTTCTTTAATATTTCTTTATCATCGTCTGCCACTTGTCCTTGTTTCCCTTATATTAAAAAATCTACAAAGTGGCGAAGACAACCATCTTCCTGTAAACTTAACCTCACTGTAAACTCACTTCTCTCAGGAGGTGGTTTTCGAGCGCGGCCTCTGCTGTACACTCTCACAGGAGGTTCATTTGTCGTAGAGGACACGTGGTCGTTTAAGGGCTTGAGTACGACACGCTCCTTATACTTGGGAGACCTGTTGGCGGTGCCTGGGTGGTAGATCTGTGTGTTAGAGGTAGAGCTGCGTCAGTAAGGTGTTGTGAGGAGGGGCTGGTGGAGGGAGGATGTTGGGTCAATAGCTCTGATTGATGAGAGTGAGGATAATGTTGATGATGTTGAGGATGATGATGATGATGAATGTAATGATTATATTGAAATGCTGTTCCATGATAAAATTGTGTTGAAAATGATGAAGTTATTAATGATGATAAATTGGTAATAATAATAATAATAATAATAATAATAATAATAATTATAATAATAGAAATAATAATAACAATAATAACAACAACAGCAACAATAATAGTAATATAACAATAATAATAATACTAATAATAATAATAATAATAATAATTATCATAATAATAATAATAATAATAATAATAATAATAATAATAATAATAATAATAAAACAATAGTACTACTACTACTACTACTACTACTACTAATAATAATAATAATTATAATAATAATTATCACAATAATAATAATAATAATAATAATAATAATAATAATAATAATAATAAAATAGTACTACTACTAATACTACTACTTTTTTTTTTTTTTTAAATGTGGCCTCCAGCCTCCCCCAATAGCCACACCTTCGCCACCATTTATTTACCTTAATATTAAATATCCTAATATATAAGAAGCTATCCTATCTGTGTTAAATTAGTTGAGCCGCAGATCTATGCGGCATTCAGTGACTGTAGCCTCATAGTCAATATCTGCAGCAGTTGTCGGAGTAGGGGCAGAAGCTCTCGTTCCCCTGAGGCAGAGCAAAGCCGACTGAAGGAGAGAGAAAGACAGTCGACATCTCATCCAGGCTGTAACATAACTTCTGGGCTGCTGCTTCTGTTCGGAGATCAACTCCGCGAGTCTGGCGTAGAAACATCTTGCACTTGGGCCCATCCCACCAGAGGTTGTGAACACTAGAGGAGTGAAGCTGCCTTGATCAACGTTTTGAATTCTCTCCCCATATGCCCTTCTCTTGTCGTTTTCGTTCCTCCTATGTGCAGCATCGAGAGCTAGGTTACGGTGACATGCGGCCATGGGATCAAAAATCCTGATGTCGAAGAAAGCTCGCTGTCCCCGCGTCCAGAATCCTCGAGCACTGACGTCCACGCGGGCTTCGTTAGATGTGTTTGAAGTCCTGTGATGGAAGATCTCGCCATCCAATGGAAGGAGGGTCGGTTCTACCATGACGTCCCGGCAGATTTCCTTCAACATATTTGCTGTGAGATCCCTTACCTCGTCATGCCTCATGCATATGAAGTCCCCCCTCTTGCAGACCATGGCGTGATCGCCATCATAGGAAGAGCCACACACGCATTGGGAGGGCAAACCTTCTACTGGCCAACTGTACCTTAGAGCAATGGCATCTGTAAATTCTTGTTTATTGAGACTGAAACCATTTGCCCTTATCGGTAACGTAGTTAACCAGTTCGAGGCGCCCACCTCCTGCGCTATAGCTACTTTTTTTTCAAATTTTCTGGAACCTGCAGCAATCGTTGCTGCACCTTTTCATTTTGGCAGTGCTGTCAATCTGTCGTAATGGACCTACGAATCTTATTTACTTCGCTGGTATCCACTTCCCCTGTTGCATTCTGGGCTATTATGTGGTCCATGAGGGCTGCCATGAGCTTAAGTGAATTTTGATGTTCAGTGGCAGCAATCTCCTCTAGATTAGTTAGTCCCATCCCTCCCAGTCTTGGTGGAAGTGCAAGAAGTGCTCTTTCTGCTGGGGTTAAGTCAGGGTGTTTCACTAGTTTGGGAATGAACTTGACACTGATAGCTTCTTCCAGAGGGTGGAGGAGGGGTCCGATCTCAGGGATGGTACGCATCAGGTAGTTCCAGCGATGCTTGACTCCATGGGTGAATGCTGCAAAGGCCGCATGTGGCTCTGTGTTAGCAATTTCAGACAGAGCTTGGATTTCACTAACCCACTCATTCACCTTTCCCGTCACGTACTCGGTTTTGAAGTCCGTAGTGCCAATTACTGCGCCTAGATGTCTTTGGCCGTCCTTAGTTATTTTGACCTCACTTCCGCCAAAAACCTCCAATGCCCGTTCATAATGTTCTGGCTTCACGATGAGGAAGGACTTGCTGCCGTTTGGGTGGTACCCTATTTGTGGACCTCGCGATGTTACCAAGTCCCACCACTTTTTGATGCACTCCACTTTTCCTGCTCCTGTAAGGTCATCAGCATATGCCACTTGTTTGACCCCAGTTGTTTCAAATTTTATTTCTTGTTGGAGCACTGATAGGCCAATTGCGTACATTGCCATTGCAACGGGGTCCCCCTGTGTTGTTCCCTCGGTCGACTGTAGGATGGTATCACCTCGTAGAGCCTTGTTATTTACTATGTAGAGGTCTGAAGGATTCCTATACGAATTTTCAACATACATCGCAAAGCTTGGACACTTGATCTTGATGTTGTGCAGTGCAGCCTTGCGGTTAAGTATGTTGAATGCGTTTGAAGCATCCACCAGGAGAACGGCCTCACAATCACGCTGCTCAAATATCAATCTCATGGCGTGAATGGCCGCCTCCCCACCAGCCTGGTGGCCAGCACACACTTGTAGGTTCCCTGCTGCTGCCCTGACATCATCCTTTACCACCTCCATTATGCACTTTCCGATGATCCGCCTCAGCACTTCCCCCACCCCTATAGGTCTACATCCTGGTTTCTTTTCCAGAGGAATAAGGCGGCAGGCCGTCAGGGCCTGGAGGTGATGGCAGCAAGAGGATGCAAGCTGTCTTGCAAGGGCGGCAATGGCAGTGCAGAGATCGCTTGCTACAGGGCCAAACTTGTTTGTGCTGAGGATGACTCTCCAACCGTTTGCATCTAGACCTGAAGGGCCGGCTCCTCCTCGAGTCTTCAGTGCCTTTTTCCACACCATCTCTCCTGTTATTTTCTCGAACAGGACAGCATTTGGTGGGATATAGTCACCCTGGAACCTGATGCCTTCATCTTCGCTTGCAGGGGGATGTTTCTCTTTCAATAGTTTTAATGTCTCTCTGTTTATTGGCATCACCCCACCGGAGGATTCCTCTGTGAGAGATCTTACCGCCAGAGACACTTTTCCCACACGCATTTTGTTTCCAAATTTTCTTGCCACGTCATCGGTGTTTTGCTTTCCGTCACCTGTAAATTTTAGTCTCTCCTGCAGTGTTCTTGCTTCACATAGGAGATCATCTAGGGCCCCAGTCTGCCACATTGTCAATCTTCTCTTCATTGCTGCCACATTTTCTTTGTGCTTAGCCTTTGTGTGTGTCCTCTGACAAAATAGATGTGGTATTATTGCCAGTGTTTGAAGAGCTAGGGGGGCGAGGAAGCGGTCCTGAGTGTAATCAGTCATGAAGCGAGTCATCTCCCGAATCATTTCTTTGGTGGCTGCACATTTGGGTGGTTCAAATAAGTTAGCGGGCGACCACTTGACAATTTCTGAATAGGTTTCTTTGACCCATATGTCTGCATTTTCCATCGACATGCCATTCCACTGAGGTGGCTGTCTCTCATTCTCCTCGTGGACACCTGCTACTAAGGGAGCATCATTTGTTAGTACTACATTTTCGGGTTGAGTAGACTCACTGCTACCATTTCGGATATCATCGGGTAGTTGGGTCCCGGCGATATCCACTGTGGCCACCTGTGTCGGCTCCCTGCGACGTGGGTTCCGACACTGGTCTCGCTTCCTGCAATCCACACATGGTCGGTTGTTTCTCGCACAAACACAATTTGTGCAGTTTTGGTTCGGGTTAGCACAGACGCAGCAAAGAATGTTACCAGGCATAGTGAACAGCACCTTGCGCGACGGTTACGTCCGCCTCCGAACATCTGATTTAGTCCCAGGCACAAGATAATACTGGTTCTTATGAGAGAAGGGCGGAGAGGTGACAGGCTGGACTGCTGTGTCCAGGTAGTAGGGGCATACGTGCGCGCGTGGGTGTGTAGGCTACCCCCCCTAATAGCGACCATCCATACATCAGAATGATACTCTATGGACAAGAGTTTGTCACACCAAGCACTTGTTTATATATCCTTGGCACAAATAACCACTACATATATGGTCTCACTGGTGTAAGATCAGTTATGTATACTCACTTAGTTCGTCGAGACCCTACATTAAGTGTCCGTTAATATGGTGGGGGGGGGGGGGGGGGGCGACCGCATGGGCAGCACTCTCGGCCCCATAGGGGCGATAGTCTCGGGACCACCCCTGTCAAAGTAGGCCTAACGACATTGACCTTGGCGCCGAGCCTCCTCATTATCCCACCACCGACCCAGCACAGGTCACCACTCACTTGGAGAACGCCGGTGAACACACGGAATATTTACAATTTATGCCGTAAGGGATGAGAAGAAACCTTGGGTGGCAATGCTTAGGGTGACATCCGATATTCACGGACACATTGTCAAATTCCCGCTCCCACATAGCGAGTATGTCCCCACCAATAACACTTTAGATCAGGGAGGACGTTCCACCACACCCACGCCACGCTGGCCGCCTACTACTACTACTACTACTAATAATAATAATAATAATAATAATAATAATAAGTGATAGGCCAGTGACTCACCGCCTGGGTCCACGACACAAGTAGCAACAACAACAGCGTGGCCAGATAGACGTGATGATTGACACACATCTCTTCTGTCTGAAATAGTCCAGTATTTTGAGAGTAAATTTGTGTTTTCTATGTGTATAAGAAAATGTTTTAAAAAGTTATCAACATTATCAATTTTCTTGTATGTGTAAAAAATTATGTTAAAAAAACCGATTAACGATTTTTTTATGTCCACAAAAGTATATATCAATAGCAAATTATAAGACTGAACAACTACAGGAGCGGATCTAGGAGGGGTCCTGGGGTTTGGATCCTCCTTTTCATCAGAAAGTTCCAATGCTTTTTCTTTAATGCAGCATTGTACTTGGGCGTTTTTGTACAGTAAAAAGTAATTACTATTGGTCTCAGAATATCTCCTAATATCAAGTGCACATGGCTTCAAATTAGCCTCAAAATGCCCATGATATTGGTCAGATTTAAAAAAGAAAAATACCAGGAGGCCTACAGCGCCCCGCCCCCCACCACTCACAACTTCTTGGACCTCCCTTTTGATATTCCTGGATCCGCCCCTGAACTATTGTATTATTTTCTGTGTGTAAAGGATAGCCCATTGAAATGATTGAGGATAATATTTATGTTTGATTTATTTAATTACAGACTGCGATGTTAGATGTTTAAATCCGTTATAAGTGAAATTAATAAAAAAATTTACTTTCCAATTGTGCAAATATAATTTAATGAGATGTCATGAATCATTTGTGACTGAACTGAATATTTATATCTGTACCTGTACTTATCTCTGTACCTGTACTTGTCTCTGTACTTGTATTTGTATCTATACTTGTACTTGTATCTGTATGGTTGGTAATGTTGATAATGAGCATGGTAATGATAAAAATTAAATTACCAGGTTGTGCTTGATGGATTTGGAGGTACTGGAAATGTGGATACCTTTTTGACATCCATATTAACTTCTTAAAAATGTGCATGGAACTGTGTTGTTATCAGGTCGGCACTGTTAGAAAGTAAATGGCACTGTTCAAAACAAACTGGTATTGTTTGAATGGATCTGACACTGGTTATCACTGCTAGAAACGACATTGGCATTGTTGGAAAAGATTTAAAACACGATGAAAATTTGTTTACACTTCTCAATTTTTATTTTTAGATATCTCAAAAGACCTTGGCACTGTCGAAGAGAGTGCCATGAGGTTTTCACTGCTTGAAAAGAATTACCACTCTTTGGAATGACATTTCAATTTATGGCAAATAAATTTTCACATTCAGAAAACTGTTGAGACCTGTGGGAAGACGTTAGGGGTACCTGAATTTGCTAGGTGGGTATTGGCACTGCTAAGAGAAGGTTGGCACTGGCTTGGCGCGTAAAGGCAGTGTTGTAACCACGAGTGTAGGGGACAGATGACCCAGGACAGCTGATATGGGGGTACATTTGACTACTGGTGTCACTCACTAGTTGCTCTCTCTCTCTCTCTCTCTCTCTCTCTCTCTCTCTCTCTCTCTCTCTCTCTCTATCTATCTATCTATCTATTTGTGAATATCTATTTATATATAGGTTTACGTCTTTCTCTCTCTAATCTCTTATTCTTTACTTCTCTCACTAAATCTGTTTTTTCTTGATCTTTCCATTTAAATTTTCTAAGTTTACCGTAATAACTCTCCGTTTATTTTCATTTATCTTCTTTCATTAACTAAATCCATCTGTCTGTCTCTCTCTCTCTCTTTCTCTCTCATTTTCTCTACATTTATATCACTTTCTCTCACTCCTACTCTCTTCTTTCTCTCACTCCAAATTTCTTCTTTCTCTCACTCCAACTCTCTTTTTTCTCTCACTGTTACTCTCTTCTTTCTCTCACTCTAACTCTCTTCTTTCTCTCACTCCAACTTTCTTCTTTCTCTCACTCCAACTCTCTTCTTTCTCTCACTCCTACTCTCTTCTTTCTCTCACTCCAACTCTCTTCTTTCTCTCACTCCTACTCTCTTCTTTCTCTCACTCCTACTCTCTTCTTTCTCTCACTCCTACTCTCTTCTTTCTCTCACTCAGACTCACTTCTTCTCTCACTCCACTTCTCTTCTTTCTCTCACTCTTACTCTCTTCTTTCTCTCACTCCTACTCTCTTCTTTCTCTCACTCCTACTCTCTTCTTTCTCTCACTCCAACTCTCTTCTTTCTCTCACTCCTACTCTCTTCTTTCTCTCACTCCTACTCTCTTCTTTCTCTCACTCCTACTCTCTTCTTTCTCTCACTCCTACTCTCTTCTTTCTCTCACTCCTACTCTCTTCTTTCTCTCACTCCTACTCTCTTCTTTCTCTCACTCCAACTCTCTTCTTTCTCTCACTCCAACTTTCTTCTTTCTCTCACTCTTACTCTCTTCTTTCTCTCACTCCTACTCTCTTCTTTCTCTCACTCCTACTCTCTTCTTTCTCTCACTCCAACTCTCTTCTTTCTCTCACTCCTACTCTCTTCTTTCTCTCACTCCTACTCTCTTCTTTCTCTCACTCCTACTCTCTTCTTTCTCTCACTCCTACTCTCTTCTTTCTCTCACTCCAACTCTCTTCTTTCTCTCACTCCTACTCTCTTCTTTCTCTCACTCCTACTCTCTTCTTTCTCTCACTCCTACTCTCTTCTTTCTCTCACTCTAACTCTCTTCTTTCTCTCATTCCAACTTTCTTCTTTCTCTCACTCCAACTTTCTTCTTTCTCTCACTCCAACTCTCTTCTTTCTCTCACTCCAACTTTCTTCTTTCTCTCACTCCAACTTTCTTCTTTCTCTCACTCCTACTCTCTTCTTTCTCTCACTCCAACTCTCTTCTTTCTCTCACTCCTACTCTCTTCT
The DNA here is from genome assembly GCA_958450375.1 of Homarus gammarus. NCBI lineage: Eukaryota > Metazoa > Arthropoda > Malacostraca > Decapoda > Nephropidae > Homarus > Homarus gammarus. The sequence continues at coordinate 107,182 of CAUDMG010002522.1, forward strand.
TTCTCTCACTCCTACTCTCTTCTTTCTCTCACTCCTACTCTCTTCTTTCTCTCACTCCTACTCTCTTCTTTCTCTCACTCCTACTCTCTTCTTTCTCTCACTCCTACTCTCTTCTTTCTCTCACTCCAACTCTCTTCTTTCTCTCACTCCAACTCTCTTCTTTCTCTCACTCCTACTCTCTTCTTTCTCTCACTCCTACTCTCTTCTTTCTCTCACTCCTACTCTCTTCTTTCTCTCACTCCAACTCTCTTCTTTCTCTCACTCCTACTCTCTTCTTTCTCTCACTCCTACTCTCTTCTTTCTCTCACTCCTACTCTCTTCTTTCTCTCACTCCTACTCTCTTCTTTCTCTCACTCCAACTCTCTTCTTTCTCTCACTCCTACTCTCTTCTTTCTCTCACTCCAACTCTCTTCTTTCTCTCACTCCTACTCTCTTCTTTCTCTCACTCCTACTCTCTTCTTTCTCTCACTCCAACTTTCTTCTTTCTCTCACTCCAACTCTCTTCTTTCTCTCACTCCAACTCTCTTCTTTCTCTCACTCCAACTTTCTTCTTTCTCTCACTCCTACTCTCTTCTTTCTCTCACTCCTACTCTCTTCTTTCTCTCACTCCTACTCTCTTCTTTCTCTCACTCCAACTTTCTTCTTTCTCTCACTCCAACTCTCTTCTTTCTCTCACTCTTACTCTCTTCTTTCTCTCACTCTTACTCTCTTCTTTCTCTCACTCCAACTCTCTTCTTTCTCTCACTCTTACTCTCTTCTTTCTCTCACTCCTACTCTCTTCTTTCTCTCACTCCTACTCTCTTCTTTCTCTCACTCCTACTCTCTTCTTTCTCTCACTCCTACTCTCTTCTTTCTCTCACTCCAACTTTCTTCTTTCTCTCACTCCAACTCTCTTCTTTCTCTCACTCCTACTCTCTTCTTTCTCTCACTCCTACTCTCTTCTTTCTCTCACTCCTACTCTCTTCTTTCTCTCACTCCTACTCTCTTCTTTCTCTCACTCCAACTCTCTTCTTTCTCTCACTCCAACTTTCTTCTTTCTCTCACTCTTACTCTCTTCTTTCTCTCACTCCTACTCTCTTCTTTCTCTCACTCCAACTTTCTTCTTTCTCTCATTCTTACTCTCTTCTTTCTCTCACTCCTACTCTCTTCTTTCTCTCACTCCTACTCTCTTCTTTCTCTCACTCCAACTTTCTTCTTTCTCTCACTCCTACTCTCTTCTTTCTCTCACTCCAACTTTCTTCTTTCTCTCACTCTTACTCTCTTCTTTCTCTCACTCCTACTCTCTTCTTTCTCTCACTCCAACTTTCTTCTTTCTCTCACTCCTACTCTCTTCTTTCTCTCACTCCAACTTTCTTCTTTCTCTCACTCCTACTCTCTTCTTTCTCTCACTCCTACTCTCTTCTTTCTCTCACTCCTACTCTCTTCTTTCTCTCACTCCTACTCTCTTCTTTCTCTCACTCCTACTCTCTTCTTTCTCTCACTCCAACTTTCTTCTATCTCTCACTCCTACTCTCTTCTTTCTCTCACTCCTACTCTCTTCTTTCTCTCACTCCAACTTTCTTCTTTCTCTCACTCCTACTCTCTTCTTTCTCTCACTCCTACTCTCTTCTTTCTCTCACTCCTACTCTCTTCTTTCTCTCACTCCAACTTTCTTCTTTCTCTCACTCCAACTCTCTTCTTTCTCTCACTCTTACTCTCTTCTTTCTCTCACTCCTACTCTCTTCTTTCTCTCACTCCTACTCTCTTCTTTCTCTCACTCCTACTCTCTTCTTTCTCTCACTCCTACTCTCTTCTTTCTCTCACTCCTACTCTCTTCTTTCTCTCACTCCTACTCTCTTCTTTCTCTCACTCCTACTCTCTTCTTTCTCTCACTCCTACTCTCTTCTTTCTCTCACTCCTACTCTCTTCTTTCTCTCACTCCTACTCTCTTCTTTCTCTCACTCCTACTCTCTTCTTTCTCTCACTCCTACTCTCTTCTTTCTCTCACTCCTACTCTCTTCTTTCTCTCACTCCACTCTCTTCTTTCTCTCACTCCTACTCTCTTCTTTCTCTCACTCCTACTTTCTTCTTTCTCTCACTCCAACTCTCTTCTTTCTCTCACTCCTACTCTCTTCTTTCTCTCACTCCTACTCTCTTCTTTCTCTCACTCCTACTCTCTTCTTTCTCTCACTCCTACTCTCTTCTTTCTCTCACTCCTACTCTCTTCTTTCTCTCACTCCTACTCTCTTCTTTCTCTCACTCCTACTCTCTTCTTTCTCTCACTCCTACTCTCTTCTTTCTCTCACTCCTACTCTCTTCTTTCTCTCACTCCTACTCTCTTCTTTCTCTCACTCCTACTCTCTTCTTTCTCTCACTCCTACTCTCTTCTTTCTCTCACTCCTACTCTCTTCTTTCTCTCACTCCTACTCTCTTCTTTCTCTCACTCCTACTCTCTTCTTTCTCTCACTCCTACTCTCTTCTTTCTCTCACTCCTACTCTCTTCTTTCTCTCACTCCTACTCTCTTCTTTCTCTCACTCCAACTCTCTTCTTTCTCTCACTCCTACTCTCTTCTTTCTCTCACTCCTACTCTCTTCTTTCTCTCACTCCTACTCTCTTCTTTCTCTCACTCCAACTTTCTTCTTTCTCTCACTCCTACTCTCTTCTTTCTCTCACTCCTACTCTCTTCTTTCTCTCACTCCTACTCTCTTCTTTCTCTCACTCCTACTCTCTTCTTTCTCTCACTCCAACTCTCTTCTTTCTCTCACTCCTACTCTCTTCTTTCTCTCACTCCTACTCTCTTCTTTCTCTCACTCCTACTCTCTTCTTTCTCTCACTCCAACTTTCTTCTTTCTCTCACTCCTACTCTCTTCTTTCTCTCACTCCTACTCTCTTCTTTCTCTCACTCCTACTCTCTTCTTTCTCTCACTCCTACTCTCTTCTTTCTCTCACTCCAACTATCTTCTTTCTCTCACTCCAACTCTCTTCTTTCTCTCACTCCTACTCTCTTCTTTCTCTCACTCCTACTCTCTTCTTTCTCTCACTCCAACTCTCTTCTTTCTCTCACTCCTACTCTCTTCTTTCTCTCACTCCTACTCTCTTCTTTCTCTCACTCCTACTCTCTTCTTTCTCTCACTCCTACTCTCTTCTTTCTCTCACTCCTACTCTCTTCTTTCTCTCACTCCTACTCTCTTCTTTCTCTCACTCCTACTCTCTTCTTTCTCTCACTCCTACTCTCTTCTTTCTCTCACTCCTACTCTCTTCTTTCTCTCACTCCTACTCTCTTCTTTCTCTCACTCCTACTCTCTTCTTTCTCTCACTCCTACTCTCCTCTTTCTCTCACTCCAACTTTCTTCTTTCTCTCACTCCTACTCTCTTCTTTCTCTCACTCCAACTTCCTTCTTTCTCTCACTCCTACTCTCTTCTTTCTCTCACTCCTACTCTCTTCTTTCTCTCACTCCTACTCTCTTCTTTCTCTCACTCCAACTTTCTTCTTTCTCTCACTCCTACTCTCTTCTTTCTCTCACTCCTACTCTCTTCTTTCTCTCACTCCTACTCTCTTCTTTCTCTCACTCCAACTATCTTCTTTCTCTCACTCCAACTCTCTTCTTTCTCTCACTCCTACTCTCTTCTTTCTCTCACTCCAGTTTCTTCTTTCTCTCACTCCTACTCTCTTCTTTCTCTCACTCCTACTCTCTTCTTTCTCTCACTCCTACTCTCTTCTTTCTCTCACTCCTACTCTCTTCTTTCTCTCACTCCTACTCTCTTCTTTCTCTCACTCCAACTTCTTCTTTCTCTCACTCCTACTCTCTTCTTTCTCTCACTCCTACTCTCTTCTTTCTCTCACTCCTACTCTCTTCTTTCTCTCACTCCTACTCTCTTCTTTCTCTCACTCCTACTCTCTTCTTTCTCTCACTCCTACTCTCTTCTTTCTCTCACTCCTACTCTCTTCTTTCTCTCACTCCAACTTTCTTCTTTCTCTCACTCCTACTCTCTTCTTTCTCTCACTCCTACTCTCTTCTTTCTCTCACTCCAACTCTCTTCTTTCTCTCACTCCAACTCTCTTCTTTCTCTCACTCCTACTCTCTTCTTTCTCTCACTCCTACTCTCTTCTTTCTCTCACTCCTACTCTCTTCTTTCTCTCACTCCAACTTTCTTCTTTCTCTCACTCCTACTCTCTTCTTTCTCTCACTCCTACTCTCTTCTTTCTCTCACTCCAACTCTCTTCTTTCTCTCACTCCTACTCTCTTCTTTCTCTCACTCCTACTCTCTTCTTTCTCTCACTCCAACTCTCTTCTTTCTCTCACTCCTACTCTCTTCTTTCTCTCACTCCTACTCTCTTCTTTCTCTCACTCCTACTCTCTTCTTTCTCTCACTCCTACTCTCTTCTTTCTCTCACTCCTACTCTCTTCTTTCTCTCACTCCTACTCTCTTCTTTCTCTCACTCCTACTCTCTTCTTTCTCTCACTCCTACTCTCTTCTTTCTCTCACTCCTACTCTCTTCTTTCTCTCACTCCTACTCTCTTCTTTCTCTCACTCCAACTCTCTTCTTTCTCTCACTCCTACTCTCTTCTTTCTCTCACTCCTACTCTCTTCTTTCTCTCACTCCAACTTTCTTCTTTCTCTCACTCCTACTCTCTTCTTTCTCTCACTCCAACTCTCTTCTTTCTCTCACTCCTACTCTCTTCTTTCTCTCACTCCTACTCTCTTCTTTCTCTCACTCCTACTCTCTTCTTTCTCTCACTCCTACTCTCTTCTTTCTCTCACTCCTACTCTCTTCTTTCTCTCACTCCTACTCTCTTCTTTCTCTCACTCTTACTCTCTTCTTTCTCTCACTCCAACTTTCTTCTTTCTCTCACTCCAACTCTCTTCTTTCTCTCACTCCTACTCTCTTCTTTCTCTCACTCCTACTCTCTTCTTTCTCTCACTCCTACTCTCTTCTTTCTCTCACTCCAACTTTCTTCTTTCTCTCACTCCTACTCTCTTCTTTCTCTCACTCCTACTCTCTTCTTTCTCTCACTCCAACTCTCTTCTTTCTCTCACTCCTACTCTCTTCTTTCTCTCACTCCTACTCTCTTCTTTCTCTCACTCCTACTCTCTTCTTTCTCTCACTCCTACTCTCTTCTTTCTCTCACTCCTACTCTCTTCTTTCTCTCACTCCTACTCTCTTCTTTCTCTCACTCCTACTCTCTTCTTTCTCTCACTCCTACTCTCTTCTTTCTCTCACTCCTACTCTCTTCTTTCTCTCACTCCAACTTTCTTCTTTCTCTCACTCCTACTCTCTTCTTTCTCTCACTCCTACTCTCTTCTTTCTTTCACTCCTACTCTCTTCTTTCTCTCACTCCAACTTTCTTCTTTCTCTCACTCCAACTTTCTTCTTTCTCTCACTCCTACTCTCTTCTTTCTCTCACTCCTACTCTCTTCTTTCTCTCACTCCAACTTTCTTCTTTCTCTCACTCCTACTCTCTTCTTTCTCTCACTCCTACTCTCTTCTTTCTCTCACTCCAACTTTCTTCTTTCTCTCACTCCTACTCTCTTCTTTCTCTCACTCCTACTCTCTTCTTTCTCTCACTCCAACTTTCTTCTTTCTCTCACTCCTACTCTCTTCTTTCTCTCACTCCAACTTTCTTCTTTCTCTCACTCCTACTCTCTTCTTTCTCTCACTCCTACTCTCTTCTTTCTCTCACTCCTACTCTCTTCTTTCTCTCACTCCTACTCTCTTCTTTCTCTCACTCCTACTCTCTTCTTTCTCTCACTCCTACTCTCTTCTTTCTCTCACTCTAACTTTCTTCTTTCTCTCACTCCAACTCTCTTCTTTCTCTCACTCCTACTCTCTTCTTTCTCTCACTCCTACTCTCTTCTTTCTCTCACTCCTACTCTCTTCTTTCTCTCACTCCAACTTTCTTCTTTCTCTCACTCCTACTCTCTTCTTTCTCTCACTCCTACTCTCTTCTTTCTCTCACTCCTACTCTCTTCTTTCTCTCACTCCTACTCTCTTCTTTCTCTCACTCCTACTCTCTTCTTTCTCTCACTCCTACTCTCTTCTTTCTCTCACTCCACTCTCTTCTTTCTCTCACTCCTACTCTCTTCTTTCTCTCACTCCTACTCTCTTCTTTCTCTCACTCCTACTCTCTTCTTTCTCTCACTCCAACTCTCTTCTTTCTCTCACTCCAACTTTCTTCTTTCTCTCATTCTTACTCTCTTCTTTCTCTCACTCCTACTCTCTTCTTTCTCTCACTCCAACTTTCTTCTTTCTCTCACTCCTACTCTCTTCTTTCTCTCACTCCTACTCTCTTCTTTCTCTCACTCCTACTCTCTTCTTTCTCTCACTCCAACTCTCTTCTTTCTCTCACTCCTACTCTCTTCTTTCTCTCACTCCAACTTTCTTCTTTCTCTCACTCCTACTCTCTTCTTTCTCTCACTCCTACTCTCTTCTTTCTTTCACTCCTACTCTCTTCTTTCTCTCACTCCTACTCTCTTCTTTCTCTCACTCCAACTTTCTTCTTTCTCTCACTCCTACTCTCTTCTTTCTCTCACTCCTACTATCTTCTTTCTCTCACTCCTACTCTCTTCTTTCTCTCACTCCTACTCTCTTCTTTCTCTCACTCTTACTCTCTTCTTTCTCTCACTCCAACTTTCTTCTTTCTCTCACTCCTACTCTCTTCTTTCTCTCACTCCTACTCTCTTCTTTCTCTCACTCCAACTTTCTTCTTTCTCTCACTCCTACTCTCTTCTTTCTCTCACTCCAACTTTCTTCTTTCTCTCACTCCTACTCTCTTCTTTCTCTCACTCCAACTTTCTTCTTTCTCTCACTCCAACTCTCTTCTTTCTCTCACTCCTACTCTCTTCTTTCTCTCACTCTTACTTTCTTCTTTCTCTCACTCCTACTCTCTTCTTTCTCTCACTCCTACTCTCTTCTTTCTCTCACTCCTACTCTCTTCTTTCTCTCACTCCTACTCTCTTCTTTCTCTCACTCCTACTCTCTTCTTTCTCTCACTCCTACTCTCTTCTTTCTCTCACTCCTACTCTCTTCTTTCTCTCACTCCTACTCTCTTCTTTCTCTCACTCCTACTCTCTTCTTTCTCTCACTCCAACTCTCTTCTTTCTCTCACTCCTACTCTCTTCTTTCTCTCACTCCTACTTTCTTCTTTCTCTCACTCCTACTCTCTTCTTTCTCTCACTCCAACTCTCTTCTTTCTCTCACTCCTACTCTCTTCTTTCTCTCACTCCTACTCTCTTCTTTCTCTCACTCCTACTCTCTTCTTTCTCTCACTCCAACTCTCTTCTTTCTCTCACTCCTACTCTCTTCTTTCTCTCACTCCTACTCTCTTCTTTCTCTCACTCCTACTCTCTTCTTTCTCTCACTCCAACTTTCTTCTTTCTCTCACTCCAACTCTCTTCTTTCTCTCACTCCTACTCTCTTCTTTCTCTCACTCCAACTTTCTTCTTCTCTCACTCCTGCTCTCTTCTTTCTCTCACTCCTACTCTCTTCTTTCTCTCACTCCTACTCTCTTCTTTCTCTCACTCCTACTCTCTTCTTTCTCTCACTCCTACTCTCTTCTTTCTCTCACTCCTACTCTCTTCTTTCTCTCACTCCAACTCTCTTCTTTCTCTCACTCCTACTCTCTTCTTTCTCTCACTCCTACTCTCTTCTTTCTCTCACTCCTACTCTCTTCTTTCTCTCACTCCAACTTTCTTCTTTCTCTCACTCCAACTTTCTTCTTTCTCTCACTCCTACTCTCTTCTCTCTCTCACTCCTACTCTCTTCTTTCTCTCACTCCAACTTTCTTCTTTCTCTCACTCCTACTCTCTTCTTTCTCTCACTCCTACTCTCTTCTTTCT
>CAUDMG010002522.1:120000-123799 GCA_958450375.1 Homarus gammarus
AAATTGGTCATCCCGTGAAATTATGAAAAAAATGGATATAATCATGTTTATTTAAGATCAGACGAATCCAAATGAGGTATTCCTGGTAAGCCAGGTAAGGCAATGTGTGAAGCTGTAAACTTCTATCCTACAAATTTGTGATATAGCACTTGTGTTGGCCCTGAAGAGGGTAACTAAAATAAGAATTGGCCCTCGAAAGGTTTTGAGTTTGACACCACTGGTGTAAGACTTACATTTTTGGTAGATTTTGGCCACAATTAGATTTTGCTGAAAATCACAGTATGGGTACTCCTGAGCTTGCTGATTATGAATATGTGGTGACGAGAAGATTGCAGAGTAATTAGCGGCCAAAATGACCCTTGAAATATCTTACAGACATTTTTCAATGCTAATTACTCATCAACTATGGGTTTTCAAGGTGTGATTTAGGGTTTGTGTGTTATTCTGAAAGTACTTAATTAGTTAAACCCCTTAAATTTAAATTCTGAGAAAAAAGAATATTTAAGTGAAAAATTTTGTAAGGTGTAAGACAGGGGTGTCAAACTCATAGCCTGCCGGCCAAATGTGGCCCTTGGGATGGTCAGGTGTGGCCCGCGGGATGACGGTAAAATTTATCATCCCGTGAAATTATGAAAAAAATAGATATAATCATGCTTATTTAAGATCAGACGGATCCAAATGATGTATTCCTGGAAAGCCAGGTAAGGCAATGTGTGAAGCTGTAAACTTCAATCCTACAAATTTGTGATATAGCACTTGTGTTAGCCCTGAAGAGAGTAACTAAAATAAGAATTGGCCCTCGAAAGGTTTTGAGCTTGACACCACTGGTGTAAGACTTACATTTTTGGTGGTTTTTGGCCAGAAATTAGATTATGCTCAAAATCACAGTATGGTTACTCCTGAGCTTGCTGATTATGAATATGTGGTCGACATTTCGATTGCAGAGTAATTAGTGGACAAAATAACCCTTGAATGATTTTACTGACATTTTTCAATGCTAATTACTCATCAACTATGGGTTTCCAAGGTGTGATTTAGGGCTTGTGTGTTATTCTGAAAGTACTTAATTAGTGAAACCCCTTAAATTTAAATTCTGAGAAAAAAGTATATTTTGGTAAAAAATTTTGTAAGGTATAGTACTTACAATTTTTGTCAATTTCGGCCAAAAAATAGATTTTGTTCAAAATCTCAGTATAGGTACTCCTGAATTTGCTGCTTAAGGATCTGTTAACCAAAATTTGATATCTTGATTATAACTTGTTCAAATTGCTTTTAGAAAATGTTAATTATTTTTGCATTGCTAATTGCTCGCCATTTTGGGTTTTCAAGGTCATTTCTTGGTGCTTATGTATTATTCTGGGTGTATTTAAGAAGGTAGGCACATTAAATTTTAGTTCTGAGAGAAAAAGTATTTTAGGCCAAAAATTCTGTAAAGGGTAAGCCTTACAATTTTTGGCATTTCTTCCAAAATTAGATTTTGCTCAAAATCGCACTGTAATGATTGATTGTCAGACCAAAGCTTACAGCCCAGAATTATGTCACATGTAACAGCAAGTACACTACAGACCTCGTAGTACCACCACATTCCGGGTTGACACACCTCAGGTCGACCCAAGGGACTTGACCTCGCCCGCTAATGACATGAGCCGGGTGACCTACAACCGCACCTAACCAAGACACCTGTGCAGGACCACACCTGCACACAGCTATCCAGACCAAACCAGTTTAGTGTTAATTGGCAGAGGTCAAAACGCCGGCTGTCGGGAGGGAGACTTCCCGACCAGACCACGGCATCGCCAGCTAAGCAGATTCTCCCATAGGAGGCAGCCCAGCCAGCACTCACTGGGCCCACGTCAGGGTGCAACACGTGAGTCTTGTCAGAACGTCCTAGGGTGAGTTACCTACTGTGGGAAGTGTATTCATTCAGGTGTGTCCGAGAGTCAGTGTCGAGTAACGTAAAACATAATGTGTTAGTACCCCGATATAACAGTGATGTGTCCATTTCATTGAGTGAATTAATAAATAGTTGTATCCAAGAGGTGTTTAACAAGTTGTCCCTTTAAGAAGTGATATATGTGTATTGACATACGGGATAAGATAAGCGTATTGACGCTGAGTAAATAACACCCCGGCCAGCCACGCTACCAAGTTTCCTATCTTTACTTTCCTACTCTCAATTCTTACTTATTTATGTAATTCTCTTCTTGTGAGATTTGTCTCATTATAGCACTATAGGTACTCCTGAACATGCTGATTAAGGATCTGTTAACCAAAATTTGATATCTGCAATATTACTTATTCAAATGACTTGCAAAATTAATTACAATTTTCTAAAAGCCATTTGAACAAGTAATAATCCAGATATCAAATTTTGGTTAACAGATCCTTAAGCAACATATTCAGGAGTACCTTTCCTGAGATTTTGAACAAAATCTATTTTTTGGCCTTACAATTTTTGGCATTTCGTCCAAAAATAGATTTTGATCAAAATCGCAGTATAGGTACTCCTGAACATGCTGATTAAGGATCTGTTAACCAAAATTTGATATATGGATTATTGCTTGTTCAATTGATTCTTAGAATATTTTAATTACTTTTGCAATGCTAATTACTCGCCACTTATGGGTTTTCGAGGTCATTTCTTGGTGCTTGTGTTTTATTCTGGATGTACTTAAATAGTTAGGCACATTAAATTTTAGTTCAGAGAGAAAACGTATTTTAGGCCAAAAATCCTGTAAGGGGTAAACCTTACAATTTTTGTCATTTTCGTCCAAAAATAGATTTTGTTCAAAATTTCAGTATAGGTACTCCTGAATCTGCTGCTTAAGGATCTGTTAACCAAAATTTGATATCTTGATTATAACTTGTTCAAATGGCTTTTAGAAAATGTTCAAATGATTTTTAGAATATTTTAATTTCTTTTCCAATGCTAATTACTCGCCACTTATGGGTTTTCGAGGTCATTTCTTGGTGCTTGTGTATTATTCAGGATGTACTTAAATAGTTAGGCACATTAACAGATCCTTAAGCAGCACATTCAGGAGTACCTATACTGAAATTTTGAACAAAATCCATTTTTGGCCGAAAATGACAAAAATTGTAAGGATTTTTGGCCTAAAATACTTTTTCTCTCTGAACTAAAATTTAATGTGCCTAACTATTTAAGTACATCCTGAATAATATCAGACACTCGAAGGTGCACCTCTGACACTCCCAAGTGCCCCTCTGACACTCCCAGGTACACTTCTGACACTCCCAGGTACACCTCCGACACTCCCAGGTACAACTCCCACACTCCCAGTTAAACCTCCGATACTCCTAGGTACACCTCTGACACTCCCAGGTACACCTCTGACACTCTTAGGTATTCCTCTGACACTCCCTGGTACATCTGTAACACTCCCAGGTACACCTCAGACACTCCCTGGAACACCTCTGACACACCCAGGTACAATTCTCACGCTCCCAGGTACACCTCCAATACTCCCAGGTACACCACAGACACTCCCAGGTACACTTCTCACACTACCAGGTACACCTCCGACACTCCCAGGTACACCTCCGACACTCCCAGATACACTTCTCACGTTCCCAGGTACACCTCCAACACTCCCAGGTACAACTCCGACACTCCCAGGTAAAGCTCCGATACTCTTAGGTACACCCCAGACACTCCCAGGTACACCTCTGACACTCCCAGGTACACCTCGACACTCCCAGGTACACCTCTGACACTCCCAGGTACACCTCTGACACTCCCAGGTACACCTCTGACACTCCCAGGTACACCTGACACTCC
>CAUDMG010002525.1:0-27706 GCA_958450375.1 Homarus gammarus
ATATATATATATATATATATATATATATATATATATATATATATATATATATATATATATATTATATAAATATATATATATATATATATATATGTAATATTCAGAAATTTCAGAGTAATTTCGAATGCCCCGCCATTAGCGGTACTGAGCGTTCAAGGTCGTCTGAGGGAAGAGAGCGCTCCCCGCACATAGTGGGAGATTGCGGAACTAGGCCTATATGATATTAAATGTAATTTACCGGATTAATAATGATGCGATTCATGAAGTTAAGGGACTATTATTGAATTTGAAATTATTATAGATCGTTTAGCAGTCTGAATAATGTTAAAGGGTGTCCCAAGGAGTTATTAGTTAGGCGGAAAATAGGTCACGTAGGCCTAAGCTAACGCCTTGAGAGGACACGAAGCGGCCTCTCTCTCAGTCCCGGATAGCACTCACACAAACAAGACGTCTCTGCGCGTCTGTCCCAGAAATAGTCACGTGGCCTAGTCACCTGTGCTGAAATATTGCAGTATAACAAGGTTTCCGTGAGAACCCACTTGACTGGAGTTGACCCGGAGTTGACTGCGAGAGATTGACTGCCGTTTGAGACTGCCGTGGATGATTGAGGGTGGCGATTGTCGCCATTGGACCGATCAAAGTAGGCCTGTCACTGTTTAGCGGGGTAGCAAAGGATCTCTTGAGTGAACGAGTGCTCCCGACAACTAAACGACACGGGACGCTAAAGCTTCTCTCAACTGTACAAGGTCTGATTGGCTCACTCCCGTCCGCTTTATGGACGCACTGGGAGTACACTGAGGCTATCTGAGTAGACTAATGGTCACACACTGAGACCGTGAGTCTAGGTCTCTAGGAGATACCTGGAGGAACATTTTCCCTCCCTTATTACGGGTGTAATTTAATAGTTTCTAGATAATTTTGATAATATTGTTTTGAATGTTTGTGCCATCAAGTGGAACCAGAGTGATACTGTGATTTGATTCTTTTAATGCCTCTGATTGTTCTTCATAATTCTGATCTCAGGTATAATCTTGTTCCCCAGAGTAGTGGTTAGGTTAGGTTAGGAAGTGTGCATCTGTTGGGGTGCTATAATTTTGTTGAGTGCCCTTAAGGCCTATTCATTGTAGAGTATTTAATTTCATATTTTATTACCATTTCCTTAGTGACTGATATAATTTTGTTGAGTGCCCTTAAGGCCTATTCATTGTAGAGTATTTAATTTCATGTTTTATTACCATTTCCTCAGTGACTGATATAATTTTGTTGAGTGCCCTTAAGGCCTATTCATTGTAGAGTATTTAATTTCTCATTTTTATTACCATTCCTCAGTGACATAATTTTGTTGAGTGCCCTTAAGGCCTATTCATTGTAGAGTAGTTAATTTCTTTTTTTGGTACCTAAGTGACTGATATTATTGTGTGAAAGCCTTTAAGGCCTGTTCATGTGTGCACGGAACAGTTCTTAATACTTCAAATTTATTGTTGCCTGAGGTTCTAATAATTTTTATATCATGTATAACTTTTATTCCCCAGAGTAGTGTTTTAAGTTCAAGTTAAGAGGTGCACATATTGGTGTACCATTATTGGATTGTGTTTGTAGTGTTGGAGGGAATATAAGTGTCTAAGTGTAACAGTGTGTCTCATTCATCCCAGTCACAGATGCTATCCTTCCACGGGTCACGGACAATTTATTTTGTTTAGTAGTTTTAAGTGTTCTTGTGCTGGTTCGGGATTTTTCTCAAAGGGGCGCTTCCACTGCCATTACCATCTATTAATTTTAAATAAACCCCAAGTCAAGTGAGAAATTAAAGTCCAGTAAATTCCGACCGGTTACATATATATATATATATATATATATATATATATATATATATATATATATATATATATATATATATATATATATATATGTAAATTTATACTGTATACAGTATGTATGATCATTTCTTACTCGTGATTTTTTTTTAATTGATGGATTTATTTATGGCTCTATTATTATTATTATTATTATTATTATTATTATTATTATTATTATTATTACTTTTTTTTTTTTTTTTTTTTTTTTTTTTTTTTTTAGGTTAAGGTGGGGAAAGGATGGAAGGCATGCTGGGGCTCAAGGCACAGCCAGACATGAGGGATGGAGAAGTCACAACATATAGTCGTGGGGGGAAAGGTTGGAAAAGAAGTTTAATGAGTTAAACAGAGGGGGACGACATCCATTGTTTTACATATTACAGAGTTTGTTGGCTAACTAAGCTAACCTAGGATTTAGAATGAGGTTGCACAATGGTTATTTTAGTAGACAATGACTAGATTGATTTTACAATTACAAGTTTATTAACATCTTATACTGTATTACGTTATGGACTCGCTTGATTGTGACTTGTTAAATGTGAATTTATATCATCTAAGTTTTAATCTAAGGTGGATCACTGTGGCGGACATAGATGGGTCGCGGGTTGGGTTGTTGTAGTGCGGGCAGACTCCGGGGCCACCAGGCGTGGGGTCTCCCTCCGTTGATGTCTTCCCCGCGTAGGTGGTCTGGGCTGTGAGGGTCGTCCAGGAGCTTGTCCCAAACCTTCTTCCCTAGGCGATGGAACCTGAAGTTGAGGGCCTCTGTTTTATTTCTTAAGTGGATGGTTTCCACTGTCTCCTGGTAGGGTGGCGCTTGGCCACTGGCTGATCTCAAACACTTGTTTTGGAGGCTCTGTTGTTGTTGTAGTCTAGTCTTCCCGAGTGTGACGAGTGGTATAGATGGGTACTCCAACACAGGCCTCACCAGCGCCTTGTACAGGTGAACTTGTATCTTGTCAGGCATCAGTTTAAAACGTTTTAGTTTGGCTGCGGCGACTTTGGCTTTATTTAGTCTGTCCTTCACGTGGGGAATGATGCCCGTCCGAGAAATGATGAGGCCGAGCAACCTGCCTTGTTTAGAGTACTCACTCTCTTCGTCGTCGATCATCAATGGGGCCGGCTTGAATTTGGCTATGGGTATGACCTCAAATTTCGTTTTGTTTGTTTTTATTTTCCATTTATGTTCATACTCCGAGATCTCCTCTATTGCCCGAGCAGTGAGTCGCGCCATCCTTGCTGTGGACCTTCCTGGGCAGGTGACGATCTGTGTTACATCGTCGGCATACATGACGTACTCGCTGAGGACGATTGGGGGTGGCAGGTCAGCCGTGTAGAGTGTGTAAAGGGTTGGTGAAAGACAAGAGCCCTGAGGCACGCCGCTCGATAGTGAGAATTCTTCCCCAAAATGTTCTTGCATCTTGATTTTGGCTCTGCGGTCCACAATGAAGTTGCACAGCAGGCGCGTCAGATTTTCGGGTAGCCTCAGTTGTATGATCTTATACTGCAGCCCTGCGTGCCAAAACTTTGTCAAACGCCTTGCTGACGTCCCTCAGTATTATATTGCACTGCAGGCGGCCAGTCATGGCATTGGCGATCTGCTCGTAGGCCTGAGCTATGGCGGTGGATGTGCCTCGGTACTGGCGGAAGCCGAACTGGCGGGGATTATGCACGTCTTCGTCCTCCAGATACATCCGCAATCGCTTGTTGACTATTTTTTCGAAGATTTTGGCAGGTACCTCTAGCAGCGATATTGGTCGAAAATTTTCGACTTTGTTTGGAGGCTTCCCTGCTTTTGGTATGAGGCGAATAACGGCGATTTTGAACATCATAGGGAAGTATCCAGAGGCGAGGCAGGCGTTGCATATATGAGCAAGCCTCTCTATCATGTTGTCGAGGAGTTGAGCCAGTATCTTCTTGTTAATGTGACTTTGACCAGGTGATTTGTTTTTAAACCCTTTTATGACGGCTGACACATCTGCAGGAACTATGAGCTCCGTCAGGTAGCTTCCGTCCACCAGTCTAGTGAAGTCAGTCCGTGGGAGCGGCTGGAGCAGGTGCTGATGGTCTTGCAACTGACCTAAAATGTCCTCCTCAAACTCCCTGTCGAAGCCCTCGTTCTCCTGTTCACTAATGGTAAAGATCTTTCGTAAATATCGCCGATGTAGTTGTTCTTAGTTTTCTTCCTCGAATATTTTTACGTTGTTTTGGTTGAGCAGGTAAGGGACCGTGCTAGAGGTGGAACCCATCAGTCGCTTGATCCCTTTCCAGAAGGCAGCAGAATCGCGGTAATTGTTGGCTGCCTCCCACACCAAGGCGGCCCACTTTTGTTCATGTAGACGTTTGCTCTCGTGCTGGATGTCCGTCTGTAGCTTTCGGTACCGGTATCTCAGCTCTTGCGTCCACCCGCGGATACTGGCTAGCTGTCTCACGTGAGCGTACTGGACACTAAGCTGCCTCAGCTGGTGACTAGTGTGAGGATGGGGAATGGTCCTGTAACTGGTGGTCGGGATGTTGTTGTCCACCTCTGTCTTCACATCCTTATACCATTGTTCGACCACGTCGTCGATGTCATTGGGGTTGGCTTCTTCCAGGTTTCTCCCCTGCTTGAGACTGAGAGATTCCTTGAAGGAGTCCCAGTCTGCTCGTTTGAGGTTTGACCTGATGTTGGCGGGGATCATAATGGGATTGGATGAGAGCGTCACGACGACTGGCAGGTGATCGCTGGTACTGATGGGTCCGGCGGTAACGTGCCTGTTCAGGACTGCCTCGTTGTTAGAGAGGATTATGTCGGTTGTTGTGGCACTGGCACGTCTGATCAATGTCGGGAAATCTGGCCCGAGGTGTTGCAGTTGTCCCCTTCTGATGTTGTCATACAGCGCCACACCGACGTTGTTCTCATTACCGTGTCCTAGTATGGCGTGGCGCGCATTTAAGTCCCCTATGATGTATGTTGGTTTTCTGTGGCGTAGCAACTGGTTTAGGTCTTGTTCGGGTAAGTAAGGACGTCTGGGAGGTAGGTACATTGTGCATATGATAGCAGGTCCCCTAGTTGTCTCCACCTGCACTCCCAGAACTGAATTCTCGAAGTCTGGCAACACTCTGTGACTCAGCCGTGACCTGATGGCCACAGCGACACCATCGTTCAGCTCACCCGTCATGTTCCTCTGGTATTCAGTGTAGCCAAAAATTTTCAGCTTACTCTCGTCCTTCATGTCAGTACTGTTTAACAGAAAGATATCTGGGTCTAATTGACAGTATAAGTTAGACAGTTCGTTACGCCTATTAAGGGACCAGTGTAGGACATTATGTTGGGGCGTCGCTTGGAGTGTTTGCTCGGCTTCTGCCATTTCTAGGGGGACGGAACTTCTTAGCAGATCCTTCGGACATCTGCTTGTCAGTCAATGGCGGGCCCTCGAACTTTTCGTCACCCGTGTGCAGGAAGGTGTTCAGGTCCTGGGCCTGCGTGTCGTAGTAATCAACTGACGCTGCAGCTCGAGGGTCTTGTTCCTCTGTGGAGTGAGTCGTCATCATCTGGTCGCAACCATTGACTGTGGTTGCAGTCTGATGATCACTGTCGTCGCTGGGAGTGCATGTAATCGGATCGCGGGTATTTACGGTGTCGTTGGAGCTGTGATCCCAGGGGGACTGACTGGCCACGTCGGGATTGCGGTTATACTGACTTTTGCCTAAGTCAAAGAGGACATGGTCTATTTCTGGCGTGGGTTGAGGTCGTCGATAAGTCGTTGGGTGGGTTACTGCCTTAAGGATTTCTTTTGAAGGGACTTTGTCGCTTATTTCAACAGGTGCAATGTTGTTCCTGGTTAGTGTCTCGTTGAGGTGTTTCGAGAATGAACCTGGATGTACCATGTTGATGTGATGGGCATGCAGGTAAGACAAGTATATAGTGGCGGCTTTGGACTCGTCCAGCTGTGGAGAGGAGACGCTCCTGATGCTCTCGGCCACTGCGTCCCTCATGGCGCCCAGTGACTCAGTAACTGCCTGTTTTATTGAGTCCTTGCTGGATCTTATCTCTGATTGCAGGACTTCCATGGTCTCGCTGACATTGTTGAGCTTTTGGGAGTCTGCTTGAGTTTCTTTTAGAGCTTTGTTTAGGGTTTGGCTGTAAGCCATGATCGTCGACTGAGTGGTCCTTTCTATGGTGATAGAAATTTCCCTGGTTTCTTTTTGTTTGGTTATTTCGGTTAGTTTCTACTCTGTTTCTTGAAGAACCTGTTTCCTGACCAGGCAGGTGGCAGAGAAGGTCCTGTGGTCACCCTCGCAGACGACACACTTTTTATGGTGCTACGGGAGTCTTTGTAGAAGTGCTGATCAGATGAACACTCAGAGCATATGACCCCTTGCATGGGGCAGTTCTTGGTCATGTGGTCATTGTATTTATAGCACTTCATACATTGTTGGATGGGCGTATACTTTTCATATTTTATTTGGTGTGATGAGATGGAAGTGCCATATGCATAGAGCCCCTTCTCCTTCATTCTTTTTGCATCCGTTGTGTCTGCAAAGCGAGCCTTGATTATATTATGGGCATACATAGGATATACCTCCACAACCTTGACATTGTTTTGCTTTTCTATTTCATCTCTTATTTCTTCTGCGTTATTTTCCACTACATCTTTGTCTAACTTCTTACATACAAGGGTGAGCTTGGCGCCGTATTCCCGTGGGACAATGACCTCGTAACCGTTGGTTTTCATTTTGTTCATGACACTAGACTTAAGTAGTTTATCAGCATCTTCATCTGTTTCTGTGAGGATGATGTAACCATCTCTCAGATCCACAAGTCTATTTATTCTCACCCTTAGGTCGCTCAATAGCCTTTTAAGCCCTATCCGAGACCCCTGGGTCGGGGTTCCGGAGATCTTCACTCTCACTTTGGCCATGGTCAGTAGCATACATAAATGAATGAATGAAAATTCTACCTAATCTGTCCACCTCAGGTAAACCCCATGGATGCCGCTCCTTCTGTCCGCTTGCTGGGCGAGTAAAGACGGGTCTAGGGGTAGGGTGAACAGACAATCCCCTGATGGGGGCCTAGCCAAGCCCTAACACCTAGCAGTGACAGGTTATGAAGCACTGTAGAATCCCTAACAGAAAATGTTACCACCCTTACTGTCTCGACTCAGCAGCCCTCTGAGGGCCCCCCTTGAGGCTCTGCCCGCAGGGTTCGCGTCGTTACCAAACAGCAGGGACTCTAGGCGAAAGGATAGAATAGGGAAGAAGCGCAGTGTACAAGAATAATGATATCCATGTACAACTACATGATAAAGCAGTCAGAACGGACCCAACGTGAAAAACAACGCAGACAGTCGTAACGGTCAGCGATTTGAACTGAGCAGGGAGCGACGCGTAGCACGTCCGCTCGCTATGAAGGTTGGGTGCGCTCTGTATTATTACTCCCGTAATCGCCGCCCTCAGGGTTGCCAACTCGGATTTTCAAATGTCGCTAGGCTGGTACCTAAAAGTAGCTAAATGTCGCTAAATCTTCCATGGAAAGTCGCTAGCTATTATTCCCCCCCTTCAGTAATTTGATGCAAATAATATTTTCATAATGCCGACTATAATGGACTGAGTATAAATAAAATGCATTATGTAAAAATAAAAATATTATTTTTTTTAAAGTTTAATGTGTACACTTACCTATTATTCAATAGTAATTGCATCCCAGTCCTCTTTGTAGTCGTCGGCAGTGTGAACAACTGTAGAGCTGGAAGCATGTGAAGTGCTTGGTTCAGGTTCTCGTGCAGATATCTTGTAACTGTATGCCTCCACAGTCCTTATCTTTCTTAAAATATCACTAGGAAGTTCATAACTTGCACAACAGGTGTTCTGTCTTTTTAACCCATACTTTATTGTAAGACTTGCCTTTAATGTCGATAGTTTCATTTTGTTGTGCAATTTTGATTTCACAAAGTTCATATTACTAAATGTGCCGCTCTACATCTGCGTTTGAATGCGGAAGAGATAAGGCAGCGATGCAATTTCAGCCAGATCATGGTAAGGGTTTTCACCGGTCGCATCTCTGTCATTTGCCACTTCTGACCACAATTTTAGGGTGTTAGATGTTTCTGTCCAGATTGTGTGCTACAAAGGTGCTACAAAGGCAAAGGTAATAGACAAATAAATGACGACACGGCAACATTAGCCATGGACGGGCTGACATCAAGTGATCAGGAAATAGACGTGTCCCTCCTGTACCACGACCCGTTCAAATGTATTAAACTTTTATTATTATTTATTGTCCCTGTAACCCCGTTGCTATATATTATGGCTCGAAATTAGGAAAACTGAGTTTTCATGGACAGTCCAAAAGTATCCAGAAAGTCGCTAGATTTCTGTGGATATCTCTAGATTTGCGACAAGTCGCAAATCGCTCTAAAATGTCGCTAGAAAAAAACAAAAAGCTCTAGATCTAGCTACAAAGTCGCTAAGTTGGCAACTCTGGCCGCCCTCCGGCCGGCTCTTTCGCTTGACCACAGTAGGATGCCACCCTCCGGGAGGCTCCACATTGTCTCACTGTAGTGCATTAAGGAAGACCACATTTTTGGTTTTGCCATCAGCAGCAAGTATGTACAGATTTTTGCTAGTTCCCACTCTGGAGCATCCAACATAGAACTGTCCATGAGAGAAGCAAGGAAACACCAGGTTTAGGCCAACCATCTTTAGGGACTGTCCCTGGCTTTTGTAGATGGTCATGGCAAAAAGCTCACTTTAACCGGGACATGAAGTCGCTTGAACTCAAATGGCAGGTCAGTGGTGATGAGAGGTATCCTTGGTATAAACACGTCCTCTCCTTGAGCTTTTCTTGTCAGTATTGTAGCTTCCAGTACATGTGGCATCATGTTCTTCACCACCAGTCTTGTGCCATTGCAGAGGATTGGTGGTTCAAGATTCCTTAAGAGCATTATAGGAGTTCCAATCTTGAGAGTGAGGTGGTGAGGAGGCATTCCAGCGGGCCCCAAAGAATTAAGGAATTCTGCAGGGTACTGGACTGCTTGGTCCTGGTCGATTACTGTATCAACAGATTTGAATGAGGTCTCACTGCCTGGAAGCTGTCTGAGTAGAGTCATGTTGATTTCAGCCACTGTTTCATTCTTTGGTGCCAGAATTGCGTGTTCACGCAGCCACTTGTGATCCTTGTAGTGGTGGATAATGTTTGGGTAGACCATGTTAGTGAGCTCAGTTGAGGACTTTACAACATTTCCACATCCTTGAGGAATGATTATTTGTCCTTCTGAAACAACAGGGAAAGTTCCATTCCCAATCTGTAGTAGAAGGTTTGCAAACCATCCAGCAGCCTGATCTCCTTGTAGATGTACTCTCATGTTTGTGGATAGGGTGAGTGTCTGAGCACTTCTCCAAAGGTATGATGCCTTGAGGCACGCATTCAGTTCATCAGCTGGAGTGCTTCGAGGAATGACAGGTAGGGTCTGGCGAAAGTCTCCAGCAATGACCATTGTAATGCCACCCATGAGATGGTCATTTTCTCGTATGTCTTGCAAGGTCCTGTCCAATGAGTCAAACGCTAACTTGTGAGACATAGTGCATTCATCCCAGACTATGAGGCTGAATTTTTCTAATACTTTTGCCTTTGCCGATCCTTTGTTGATGTTGCACACTGGATTCTCATTGTGAGCGAGGTTGAGAGGCAGTTTAAAAGTTGAGTGTGCAGTACGTCCTCCTTCTAGTATTGTTGCAGCAATGCCTGAGGATGCCACAGCAAGAGCAATTTTCCCCTGATGACGTACTTTGGCCAACAGAAGGTTGATCAGGAATGTTTTTCCTGTCCCGCCAGGTGCATCGAGGAAGATCATGCCTCCCTGCTCCGCTTGTATCGCTTGCAAGATCTGTTCATAAGCATTTGCCTGATCAGGCACCAGGTGAGGCTCATTTTCTTCAAGAAAATTCACCAGAACTTAAACTGAGTAGTCTGTCTCTCTGAGCAACTCCCTGTTTGCAGCTTCTGGTTCTTCTCGGTTTGGGGAAGGCAATCCAAAATCAGTCAGGTTTTTTTTCCGCCGAGCTCCATCACTTTGCCTTCCAGCATGATCAGAGCCCTGTTGAACATATCATCCATGAACTCAATCTCTTGACCAGGATGTTCTCTTCTTGCTTGATGAAGCAGATCCTCTGAAAGACTTTCTTGGTCGTTTTTTCAGAGCTGGCTTGGGTTGGAAAGTCCACATGTAGCAAGCATGATGGCAAACAGGTTCCTCATTCTTATTGGCGATTGACTAGCTGCTGCCTCTTCTAATGTGTCATTCCAGTGACCATCATCTTTTAGTAGGCCAAAGAGATTGCACGCTTCCTGGTAGGTTCTGCAGACTTGTCCATTCACTGTCTTGAGTGCTGCATATGATGTTGGGCCACGGATGTGGTGCAAAAGTAGTCTCAAACAATAGCATTCAAAGTTGTTGGGGTGAACCGTGTAGACACGTCCCAAAGCATTGCCTGACCTTATCCCTGGATATCCTTCAATATCGGATCCTTGAGCTCTTCTCTGAAACTTTTTCATTGAAGCCTGACATATGTAGAACTTGGGTACGTCAACATACAGGAGTATTTGAGCAAACTCATCTTCTTGTGAAAGCTTGAAGAATGCAGTGAGGGTCATATCAGCAGGATTTGCCATTTGATTTTGGAGGGATTCTTCTGTGAAGTATACTCTTTGTCCATTTTCCAGGTGAACAGCCAGATGAACTACTGGTGGACATCGTTCGTGTATGGGAAAATTAAAAATTCTCCATAGGGCTTCATTGCTGCCTATATAACGGCCTTGTTGAAACTGTGTCACCTCATCATGATTTCCATCCTTTTCCAATGCAAAAGATCGCTTGGTCTGAGCCTTTGTTGACGTATTTGCACATATACTTGATAGACTTGACTCAATTGCAGAACTCCACATTGATGTGCTCATTGAATGTTTTACTCAAAGGAGGATTGTAGGGGACCACCCATTTGCTGTCTAATCATCATTACATATAACACCACCCATCATCACTTCTTATAACACCATCCATCATCACTACATATAACATCATCCATCACTACATACAACACCACCCATAATCACTACAGAACCTGTAAAGTAGTTTCCGAGATTCTCGTGCGGACACACAAACAAACAAACACACAGACATACTTCTTTGGTTCATATATATATATATATATATATATATATATATATATATATATATATATATATATATATATATATATGTAAATATATATATATATATATATATATATATATATATATATATATATATATATATATATATATATATATATATATATATATATATATATATATATAACCGGTCGGAATTTACTGGACTTTAATTTCTCACTTGACTTGGGGTTTATTTAAAATTAATAGATGGTAATGGCAGTGGAAGAGCCCCTTTGAGAAAAATCCCGAACCAGCACAAGAACACTTAAATCTACTAAACAAAATAAATTGTCCGTGACCCGTGGAAGGATAGCATCTGTGACTGGGATGAATGAGACACACTGTAAAATTTAGACACTTATATTCCCTCCAACACTACAAACACAATCAAATAATGGTACACCAATATGCGCACCTCTCAACTTGAACTTAAGACACTACTCTGGGGAATAAAAGTTATACATGATATAAAAATTATTAGAACCTCAGGCAACAATAAATTTGAAGTATTAAGAACTGTTGCGTGCACACATGAAACAGGCCTTAAAGGCTTTCACACAATAATATCAGTCACTTAGGTATTAAAAAAAGAAATTAACTACTCTACAATGAATAGGCCTTAAGGGCACTCAACAAAATTATATCAGTCACTGAGGAATGGTAATAAAAATGAGAAATTAAATACTCTACAATGAATAGGCCTTAAGGGCACTCAACAAAATTATATCAGTCACTGAGGAAATGGTAATAAAACATGAAATTAAATACTCTACAATGAATAGGCCTTAAGGGCACTCAACAAAATTATAGCACCCCAACAGATGCACACTTCCTAACCTAACCTAACCACTACTCTGGGGAACAAGGTTATACCTGAGATCAGAATTATGAAGAACAATCAGAGGCATTAAAAGAATCAAATCACAGTATCACTCTGGTTCCACTTGATGGCACAAACATTCAACACAATATTATCAAAATTATCTAGAAACTATTAAACTACACCCGTAATAAGGGAGGGAAAATGTTCCTCCAGGTATCTCCTAGAGACCTAGACTCACGGTCTCAGTGTGTGACCATTAGTCTACTCAGATAGCCTCAGTGTACTCCCAGTGCGTCCATAAAGCGGACGGGAGTGAGCCGATCAGACCTTGTACAGTTGAGAGAAGCTTTAGCGTCCCGTTAGCAAGAGGGTTTCGCTAGCAGCTCGGGACACGTGGTGATGTGCCGGGAGTGGTAAGAACTGATCACCCACTGCTGGTCCCGGGTCGTTTAGTTGTCGGGAGCACTCGTTCACTCAAGAGATCCTTTGCTACCCCGCTAAACAGTGACAGGCCTACTTTGCTTGGTCCAATGGCGACAATCGCCACCCTCAATCATCAACGGCAGTCTCAAACGGCAGTCAATCTCTCTCAGTCAACTCCGGGTCAACTCCAGTCAAGTGGGTTCTCACGGAAACCCTGAAATGAACTCACTGTTTGCTCTAGTTTACTTTATCACTGCCCTATCTAACCCTGTCTGAGATCGAATGAGACTTACTTGTTACTCTGCAATAATGCAACACAGGTGACTAGGCCACGTGACTATTCCTGGGACAAGCGCGCAGAGACGTCTTGTCTCTGTGAATGCTCTCCGGGACTGGGGTAGAGGCCTCGTCGCGTTCTCTCAAGGCGTGAGCTTAGGCCTACGTGACTTATTTTCCGCCTAACTAATAACTCCTTGGGACACCCGTAACATTATTCAGACTGCTAAACGATCTATAATAATTTAAAATTCAATAATAGTCCCGTACTTCATGACTCGCATCATTATTCAATCGGTAAACTACATTTAATATCATATAGGCCTAATTCCACCTTCTCCTGCTAGGAGGGGGAAGCGCTCTCTCCCCTCCCATGACCTTGAACGCTCAGTGTTGCCAATGGCGGGGCATTCGAAATTACTCTGAAATTTCTGAATATTACATATATATATATATATATATATATATATATATATATATATATATATATATATATATATATATATATATATATATATATATATATATAAATAGATTATTATTATTATTATAATTCCGCCCTCCAGGCCTTGATGTGAGTCATTATAAAATGACCTGTGCTCGGGTGGAATAAAGCCCGTAAAAAAAAAAAATCCCTCGCTAATTTCATTTAGAGCCAAAGCTCAGTCCGATGAGCATGATGAGTCTAGAGATGGATCTACTTTCATGTATGAGAACATAGATGGGTAGCTGTACCGTATTTAAGCTAAGTCTCAGGAGAGAATAGATAGCGAGCCATGGTTGTTCCTGGTGATTGTAGAAACACTGTTCTCTCGGTAGCTCACGAAAGTCCCTTAGCAGGTCATTTTTCACACAGGAAAACGGAAATGAGAGTTAAAGAACATTTCTTTTGGTCATGTCTAGGATCAAATACACTCGGCAACAAATTTCTAAACAAATTCCGTAACGTGATTTAGAACAGCTTCCTTTTGGTAATTTTAGGTGCTGATTTCAAATCTGGCAATACAAATTCTCTGGCATGTACAGTTTATTTGTTATACAAAAAATTAAATCTTACAAATACAAGAGCTGAAAAATAATTTTTTTCCTGCTATTCCTGCTACTTTTTTCCCCGTCATCACACTAAAATTCAATAAAGAATGAAAAAATCATAAGAAGACACAAAGAGTATTAAATTAGCTACCGTATGGCCATTTATTATCTTATTTCATCCATTTATGTGTTGTATTGTCCTCCGGGTGTAAACACCAGCAATAGTCCCCCATCATGGCCGGGTCCCATCTACCATGGTACCTTTCCCGCATACATCTAATGTCCTGATGAAATCGCTCTCCCTGTTCATCACTAACCGCCCCCAGATTCTCAGGAAAAAAGTTCAATTGCGATTGTAGGAGGTGGACTTTCAGGACATCCTGCATCCTAAGTTTTCGTATTTTTTAAGAGTTCCTCTACAAGTTAGCAAAAGTTTTCTTCCTTCTTGTTCCAAGAAACCCCTTGACTACAGATGTGAAGGGTTTCTATGCAGCTAGCTCATTTTCATTCAGTTTGTGTTCAAAGTCGTCATCATTAAGTAACTTTCTTATCTGTGGGCAAACAAAGATGCCCTATTTAACTTTAGCATCACTGAGCTGTGGGAATTTTCCCCTCAAGTACACGAACCCATCACCTTGTTTGTCCACAGCCTTCACAAATTCATCATTAGTCCCAGCTTGATTTGTAAAGGAGATAGAAGTACATTGTTTGGGTCTACCAGGGGAGTATATTTAACGTTGCTTTTTCCTGGAACAAACTCTTCTCTCTTCGGCCAGTCCTTTGTTTTTTAGTGTTTTTCTGTTGCTCTGCTGTACCATAAACACAGGAAACAGCAATATTTCGTGAACCCTCCTTGAAGGTCGGGTAGAAGGGCTATAACCTTCAAATCGCCGCAGATCCGCCATCTATACTCCTTGTATTTAATAGCGGTTAGTATTTTCTCCATACTATCACACGTTTCCTCCAAACCTACAGAATGCGCTATTGGAACTGAGGGCTTCTGGTTTCCAGATGCCGCGCCGGCACGCAGGTATGCAGGAACGCAAACAGAGGTCGCAGGTATCCGGGGTTGCTGGGCCAGAAGTAACGGTAGTTAATCGCCGATTTCGCACAGGGAGACGCTGACCGAAAGAATTTTGGCCACAGCAAATGTAGTCACAACTGTGTACACGACTAGAGTGAGGTTAGGGACAGCATTTCCTCCCACTTGCTGGTCAGTAGTGCTAATGTAATGAGTGATTGTCAGACCAAACCTTACAGCCCAGAATTATGTCACATGTAACAGCAAGTACACCACAGACCTTGTGGTACCACCACATTCCGGGTTGACACACCTCAGGTCGACCCAAGGGACTTGACCTCGCCCGCTAATGACGTGAGCCCGGTGACCTACAACCACACCTAGCCAAGACGCCTGGGCAGGACCACACCTGCACACAGCTATCCAGATCAAACCAGTTTAGTGTTAATTGTTAGAGGTCAGAAGCCGGCTGGGCCGACCCCATATAAAGGCCCTACAGTCCCGTCCACGGGCATTACCATTACGATTGCAGTACCATTATCATCCTGATTCTGGTCATACTGATTCTCATTCTGGTTGCTGTCACCTCTCTCCCGTTCGGGTCGTCACTCGGTTCACTAAGCAGAGTCACACACGTCCCCTCCCCAGGTCGGGAGGGAGACCTCCCGACCAGACCACGGCATCGCCAGCTAAGCAGATTCTCCCATAGGAGGCAGCCCAGCCAGCACTCACTGGGCCTACGTCAGGGTACACGTGAGTCTTGTCAGAACGTCCTAGGGTGAGTTACCTACTGTGGGAAGTGTATTCATTCAGGTGTGTCCGAGAGTCAGTGTCAAGTAACGTAAAGCATAATGTGTTAGTACCCCGATATAATAGTGATATTGATGTGTTCATGTCATTGAGTGAAGTAATAAATAGTTGTATCGAAGAGGTGTTTAACAAGTTGTCCCTTTAAGAAGTGATGTATGTGTATTGACATACGAGATAAGATAAGCGTAGTGACGCTGAGTAAATAACATCCAGAGCACGCCACCAAGTTTCCTATCTTTACATTCCTACTCTCTATACTTCCTACTTATATATGTAATTCTCTTCTTGTGAGCTTTGTCTCATTACAATGGTGGCAGCGCACTTAACGTAAGAGCTCACGCCTATCCCCCCTAGTGTTCAGTGCAGTGATAGTTAGAATCTTTTGAAGTAAACATTTTTTTTGCGAATACACTTCCAACTAATCCATCACCCCTTTAGGATTGTTTCTGTGTCAAATGTCACACACAGTACCACCCATGGCCAGCCGGACGTCAACCACAGTACATACGAGCAGAGAAGAACCAGCATGATGAAAGCAGCTTGATGAATGCAGCACGAAACCCACCACACACCACGCCACTTCTTTCAAGTCCTCCCTTGGTCTAGGATTAAGAAGATGTTATATTTTTCTACTTTAGGAAGTTAAGGAGTGTGGAATGAATCGCCACACAACGAACCCTGGTGAGCCCAGCCAGGGAGGGATTCACCACTGTGGAAGGTGTAAGACAGGACGGTCTTTGGTCTCGCCGACACTCACGTACGGAGGGCGAGCCCTGGTCCGCGGAACCTGCCTTACGAGTCATCCAAGGAGACGACAGCCCAAACAGTGGACCGGCCTTCATCCCGGCCGGAGATGGGCCGACGGCAGATGAACAGAAAATCGTCTGGAATATGTTGAAAATGATGAAGTTGCAGAGAAGAAATACAGATGGAGCAGAAAAATTCATCTGGAATATGAAAATGAAGATGTATAAAGAAACGCAGATGAGCAGAAAAATCGTCTGGAATATGAAAATGAAGATGTATAAAGAACGCAGATGGGACAGAAAACTCGTCTGGAATAGTATAGAAACCAGGAGGAAGTGAGAAGAAGTCAGAAGGTGTGGAGAAACAACCTACAAGGTATGCTATGTGAAGAAATAAGACAAAAGACGTGCTATGTGAAGAAAGAAGATAGAAGATGTGCTGTCCTGACATCACAAGAAAGTCGATGATGAAGGACCAACCGACTACAGCTGCTGAGCGGCCGCCATCCCCTATTTTTCAGATACCAGCTGGATGGAAGACTTGAGTCATGCTGGACCCAACAAATGTACTGATGTTGCTGATGTGTAATAAAAAGATATCAATACCCTAATATGTGAAGTAGGAACATTTTTTATGCATTTTGAAGTATTTTCTCTGATTTTTGTTGACGTTTACTTCAAAGAATGTCTTTTTTTTTAGTCTCACTTGTTTCTATGAGTTCATGAAACACGATGTTGTAGCCATATTACTGACTGAGATGAATTATTATTTTGACATGGGCTGATAAGGAGATGTAACACCTGTTGTTGTTTTGATTTGCAAGTTGTCTCGGATACAAATCTAGATATGAAGGATTCTTTTTCATTCTATGTTCACTTGCTATGTTTCCTTTTTCTCCTGGCATAGAAGCTTTGATCTTGGCGGGAGGTATAGTGAGCTTTGTCAGATCAAACTAGCGCCAGTAGAAAAACATACACTTATGAGATTGTTGTTTGTAAATGTTATCGCCCCAGGGATTGTCTTTGACACCACACGTGACGTTGCTGTCTATATGTGGCATCAGTCTGTGATGAAGCTTTGGTCTTGGCGGGAGGTGTAATGAGTGATTGTCAGACCAAACCTTACAGCCCAGAATTATGTCACATGTAACAGCAAGTACACCACAGACCTTGTGGTACCACCCCATTCCTGGTTGACACACCTCAGGTCGACCCAAGGGACTTGACCTCGCCCGCTAATGACGTGAGCCCGGTGACCTACAACCACACCTAGCCAAGACGCCTGGGCAGGACCACACCTGCACACAGCTATCCAGATCAAACCAGTTTAGTGTTAATTGTTAGAGGTCAGAAGCCGGCTGGGCCGACCCCATATAAAGGCCCTACAGTCCCGTCCACGGGCATTACCATTACGATTGCAGTACCATTATCATCCTGATTCTGGTCATACTGATTCTCATTCTGGTTGCTGTCACCTCTCTCCCGTTCGGGTCGTCACTCGGTTCACTAAGCAGAGTCACACACGTCCCCTCCCCAGGTCGGGAGGGAGACCTCCCGACCAGACCACGGCATCGCCAGCTAAGCAGATTCTCCCATAGGAGGCAGCCCAGCCAGCACTCACTGGGCCTACGTCAGGGTACACGTGAGTCTTGTCAGAACGTCCTAGGGTGAGTTACCTACTGTGGGAAGTGTATTCATTCAGGTGTGTCCGAGAGTCAGTGTCAAGTAACGTAAAGCATAATGTGTTAGTACCCCGATATAATAGTGATATTGATGTGTTCATGTCATTGAGTGAAGTAATAAATAGTTGTATCGAAGAGGTGTTTAACAAGTTGTCCCTTTAAGAAGTGATGTATGTGTATTGACATACGAGATAAGATAAGCGTAGTGACGCTGAGTAAATAACATCCAGAGCACGCTACCAAGTTTCCTATCTTTACATTCCTACTCTCTATACTTCCTACTTATATATGTAATTCTCTTCTTGTGAGTTTTGTCTCATTATACTAACCTTGCATTTAATATATCCATACCAACACAAATACATATCTTATCTTCCTACACTATATATACACATCTATATATATAAAACAAAGAAGTCTGTCTGTTTGTGTGTTTATTTGTTTGTGTGTCCGCACGAGAATCTCGGGAACTACTTTACCGATCTGTAGTGATGATGGATGGTGTTATGTGTAGTGATGATGATGGATGGTGTTATATGTAGTGATGATGGATGATGTTATATGTAGTGGTGATGGATGTTGTTAAATGTAGTGATGATGGGTGGTGTTATATGTAGTGATGGTGGATGGTGTTATATGTAGTGATGATGGATGGTGTTATATGTAATGATGATGGATGATGTTATATGTAGCGATGATGGGTGGTGTTATATGTAGTGATGATGGATGGTGTTATATGTAGTGATGATGGATGGTGTTATGTGTAGTGATGATGGATGATGTTATATGTAGTGATGATGGATGATGTTATATGTAGTGATGATGGGTGGTATTATATGAAGCCGGAAGGCCGAAAGTGTACAGTTGCATAATGGGGAATGGGTGTCTTGATTGACAAATAATATCCAACTAACATATGTGATACAAATATGATATACAATAACTAAGTGAGGAGAAGGTCAGGAGCACAGTCAAACACGAAACTTACACAGATTAAGCTGGGTATTGGAGTGATTGCAATAGGTCATAGCTCATTTAAGGATTGGGGTTGGTTTGTTTGGCCACTGGTGACACATACGAAGTCTTCCAGTCAGCTGGGCATCTTGCTTGACTGAGTGAAGCATTGATGATGGAGCAGAGGTGTTTAGCTAGTTCCGGGGAGAACTCCTTGTAGAGTTTCATTGGTCCAAACGTTATGCTACTCCAAATTCTTCTATTAAGTCAGTGGAAAAGGGGGCTGGTAGGTAAGCAGGGAAACTGGTTGTATCAAGCCAGGGGAGCGTCTGGCATATAGTTGCGAAATGGTTATTTGACTACTCAGCTGTTTCAACAATAGTGAGATGGCTAAGGAAGGGGATGGGGTGTGTCTTATTGTTTTGTCCACAGAGTTCCTTAAGCATACCATACCACTGACTGTTCTTGATCTGCTTCAGGTGTTGCAGCTTGTTTAGGGAGTGGGACTTCTTTGCAGGCGTACTTCGCGGATGACTTGGTTGTGAAGGAACCTGTAGCGGTTGTGGTCATTGAGATAAAAGGTGCTGTTTCTCTGCTGTTTAAGTGTTTTGATCCGAGGTGTGATCCAGGGCAAGTCAGCTGGGTGAGATCTGACTGACTTTTCGGGGAAAAAGTAGTGGCGAGCTTCCGTGGTGGTGTTGGTATAATTTATTCATTTGGTGTCCACGACATCCACACTAAGTACTTCAGTCCAGGGATGGTGAACTATCCACTGCCCAAAGAGACACTGCAGAGTCAGTAATTAGCCTGTAGGTCTTGTTGTACGGTCTCTGCACTTGGCTGGTAGTGGCAGCTGGAGACCAGAACACTGATAGGTGTGTGTTATAACCCAGTAGGAGGCATTGGTTGAGGTGGTTGGTACTGGTCCGCTAAGACAGTTAAGATAAGGTCAAAGGTATTTTTGCTGATAGTATCAGCTGGTCCTCGATATCCGTGGAGTCAATTTCGTTATAATCGCCGCATAATACTAGCTTGGCACATGGGTGGCTTGAGGTGGTATTGAGGTGATTGATGAGAGTGTCTGGTGGGTGAGCGAGGTGGAGGGTATGCCACACAATATATGATAGAAACAGTGTGGCGTGGGTAGGCACGTGGCACGACCCGTACCCATAATGCCTCCATTCATGATAACATCAGAAAAGATTGACTGCTACGATCGTGGCAGGGTCGCCTCTTGTCAAAACCATATAGGATCTTTGATGGTAGACTGTTATGCCAATCGATTCTGAGGTGCCAAATAAAATTGTCCATTTAAATAAAAAAATTATTACAATATTATCACACACACACAAAAAAAAAACAAATAACAAATTAATCAATGAAACGCTGGCAACGTACAGGTATTATGGAAACGATGGCATTCTTTTGTTAGCAGGAAAACACTGACAATCTGTAGTAAACAGGGAGGCATTGGTTAACCGAAGTTAGCAATAAATCCTGGCAAAATGCAGTAAGCAGGACACGCTGACATTCTGTAATTAGCTGAGAATCGCTGGCAAACTGTTATTAGCTAGGAAGTGCAGGAAAGCTTTTGTTAGCTGGGAAGTGTTTGTAAACTGTTGTTAGCAGGTAAATACTGTCAAACTGCAGTAAGCAAGGAAACGCTTACATTTTGTAATTAGATAGGAATCGCTGGCAATTCTTATTAGCTTGGAAGTGCCGGGAACCTGTTGTTAGCAGGGAAGTGCTTGCAAATTGTTGAATGCAGGCTGGCAAACTGTAGTTCGCGTGGAAGCGGGGCAAAATGTTGCAAGGAGAGAAGCACTAGCAAACTGCTGTTAGCAAGAAAACGCTCTCAAACTGTAGTTACCAGAGAAGCGCTGGCAATCTTTGTTAGCAGAAAAAGACTGGCAATCTTGTTAGCTGTGATTCTCTTGCAAACTGTTGTTAGCAAGGAACTGCTCTATAACTGTTGTTAGTAGTGAAATTCTGTCAAACTGAAGTTACCAGAGAGGCGCTGGCAAACTGTTTTTACCAGAGAAACGCTGAGAAAATTTAGTTAGCTGTGAAGTGTTGGTAAATTGTAGTTATCAGGAGAATGCACGGCAACTGTTGCTAGCAGGGAAGCGCCTTTCAAACAGTTGTTGGCAATGAAACGCTGGCAAACTGCAGTTATTATGGAAATGCTGGCATTCTTTTGTTACCAGGAAAACGCTGGTAAACTGTAGTGAGCACGGAAACACTGTCAATCTGTAGTAAACAGAGAGGCAATGGCAAATCTTAGCAAGGAATCCCTGGCACAATGCACTGAGCAGGAAACGCTGACATTCTGTAATTAGCTGAGAATCGCTGGCAAACTGTTATTAGCTAGGAAGTGCAGTAAAACTTTTCTTAGCTGGGAAGTGTTGATGAACTGTTGTTAGCAGGTAAATACTGGCAAGTTGTAGCCATCTTGGAAACAGTCAAAATGATGACAAGAAAGCAGCGCTTGTAAAGGAAGCACTGGTAAACTGTTGTTAGCAAGGGAGTGCTGAGAAACTGTAGTTATCATGGAAGAACCACCAAACTATTCTTAGCAGGGAAGCACTAACATATTACAGATAACAGGGAAGCACTGAGAAATGTAGGTAGCAAGAAAGTACTGGTAAACTGAATTTAACAAGGAAGTGCAGGCAAGCTGTATTTAGCAGGGAAGCGATGGCAAACAGCAGTTAACAAGAAAACGCTGCCATTCTATTGTTTGAAGGGAAGTGCCGGTAAAATGTTGTTAGCTAGGAATCGCTAACAAATTGTTGTTAGCAGCGAAACGTTAGCAAACTGAAGTTAGTAGGGAAGTTTTGGCATTCTTGTGTTAGCAGAGAAACGCTACAAACTGCAGCTATGAAGGAATTTCTGACAATCTTTTGTTTGCTGGAAAATGTTGGCAACTTGTAGTTATCAGGAAAGTGCTGACGACCCGTAGTTAGTAGGGAAACGCTGGCAAATTGATGCTAGCAGGGAAACGCCTAAAATCTTGTTAGTTGTGAAACTCTGGCACACTGCTGTTAGATGGGAAGTGGGAGTGATAGCAAGCTGTTCTTATCAGTGAAACACTAGCAAACTATTGTTAGCAAGGAAGACCCGACAAACTTTTCTTAACAGAGAAGCGCTGGAAGCTATTGTTAGCAAGGTAACACTGGAAACTATTGTTAGCAAGGAAACGCTGGCATTTCATTGCTAGAAGGAACTCACTTTCAAACTGTGTTAGCTTGGAATCGTTGGCAAATTGTAATTTTTTATGGGGAATAGCCCACCCGCACACGGATCAACGACCCACATTGGGGCCTGGGGGGGTCGAAAAGATAAGATTAAAAAAAAAAGAGGAGAAAACGAATAAGTTTATCTACAATAAGAAAAAGCCGAAAAAACAGCTTTTTAAAGTGAGACAGATTGCAAGAGTATGGAACAGAAGACGGCAAAGCTTTCCACAGTTTTGGTGTTTGAAGAAACGGTGGGCACCTCGGGCAAGACGTGTGTTACGAGCCCACGGCCTTGCCGGCGGCAGGATGCCAAATCCAATCCACCGAACATTGTCCGTTAAAGTACAAGTGAAAGAGAGCGTGATGAAACAATGCAGAGAAAAGAAGAAAAGTTAATAAGACGAAATGCCTTTGATTCCACCAAATCTAACAGTTCGACAGAAGAACTACACCAGATATGAAAGCAGTTCACCAAATTCGGAGGAATGAAGTCCTTATAAGCCTGAAGCTACTGCTCAGGAGTGAAGTAGCTAAATGATCTGTACACATTCCCAGCAGTGAAGTGTGGGTACAGTAGCTTGTTGTTGGCAGAAAAGTATTGGCAGTGTTCCCAAGGCTCAGTACTTGGACCTTTATTATTTATTATATACATAAACGACATAGATATCGGCATTGACAGCAACATAAGTAAATTTGCTGATGACACTAAAATAGGACGTGTTATCAAATCTGACGAGGACTCGGCAAAACTACAGAAATGGTCTGAAAAATGGCAGATGAATTCAACGTAGACAAATGTAAAGTACTCAGTATAGGAGATGTAAACAGGGAAACCAGATACCAGATGAACAACGATGCCATAGAGAAATCCGACTGCGAGAGAGATTTAGGAGTAATGATAAGTAGGAACCTTAAGCCAAGTAAACAATGTGTTTTTGCTCGTAACAAGGCTAATAAAGTACTTGGGTTCATACAAAGGGGTGTTAGTTACAAGACTAGCGAGGTCATCCTAAAACTGTATCTTGCTCTTGTGAGACCACACTTGGATTACGCAGTTCAGTTCTGGTCACCGTATTACAGAATGGATGTAGAATCTTTGGAAAGAATTCAGAGGAGAATGACAAGACTAATCCCGGGCATTAGGAACCTTGAGTATGGAGACAGGTTAAAGCATCTTAATTTGCACTCCCTTGAGAGACGTAGAGCGAGGGGCGACCTGATAGAGGTGTATAAGTGGAAGGCAGGGCTAAACAAAGGGGACATTACAAAGGTACTCAAACTATCCAACCAGGAGCGAACTCGTAACAATGGCTTTAAATTAGACAAATTTAGATTTAGGCGTGAAATAGGTAAACACTGGTTTGGAAACAGAGTAGTGGATGAATGGAACAAGTTACCAAATATCATCATTAACTCGAATACGCTGAATTGCTTCAAACATAGGTTGGATGCTCATATGAGCAATAGGGGTTGGGTGTAAACGGGACTGCCCAGCATGGGCCAATAGGCCCGCTGCAGTTTCCTCCATTCTTATGTTCTTATGTTCTTATATGTATGGAAATGTTGCAACAATGTTGATTGAAGGGAACTGGTGGTAACCTCTTGAAAGCATAGAAGTGTTTAAAGGGTGGTACAAGCAGGGGAAGGTTGCAAGTATTGGCAGTAGGTAAGATGTGGTGAAGTGTTTTAGTCACGAAAAATATCCAGAAGGGAAGTGTTTACAGACGTTAGATAACAAGGAAGCTTAATTACACTTTCGTTGGCAAGTAAGCTTTAGTACACTTTTATAAGCAGGGAAGCATGGGTGAATTTTGTTAGCAGGCAAGCTTTAGTATAATTTTGTTAATAATGAAGGTACATTCTTGTTATCGGGGAATTTTTAGAATTTTTTTTAGCAGGGAAGCTTTAGTACACTTTTGTTAGCTGGGAAGCTTTGGTGCACCTTTGTTAGAAAAGGGAAGATATAGTACACTAGGGGGCAGTGAAATTTTGCTCAAAGCTGCACTCTTCAGGCATTGTTCCTTATACATATCTAAGACTCCATGCCAAATTTGAAGCTGATATGTCGAGGTTTAGTCTGCCGCATTTTCTACTGAAATTTTTAAATTTTCCTACAGTACTAGCCAAACAGCCGCTGTGGCGGTGCAATGTTCTGTTCAGTGTTTATCAACTTTTTTTTCATATCTCTTATTTCATTTAAGTTGTCTTGTTGCAGATGAGTATGGTGCTATGTCTATATTAGTGACAAGAGTCAGGTTATTGGACCACATAAGCTGCGGGATGCGAGACAAAAATACCGATTTAAGAGGCAAGAAATTGAGATGGCTAGTTTAGATAATTTGACGTCACTCTATTTTGATGGTAAGAAGACCGCCACTCGTGTGATGATAAAGAAGGAGAAGACCGAGAAATGGAGTTCGAGGATGATGGTGAAAGATCATTATGTCATCATGGTTGAGCCTGGCAATGAATATCTCACACATGTGACTCCCAAGACTGGACACGGAAAGCAGATTGCCAAAACTATTCACTAGTTTCTGGTGGAGAAAAATATAACCCAGCAGCCCATTGTGTGTGTTGGTTGTGATGGAACCAATGTAAATGTAGGATCAGAAAATGGAGCCATTCATCATATGTCAGCTTCACGGAAATGAGCTGCCTTTCCGCTCAGTTTTTTATCACTATGATGGTAAACCAAGTGGTCCTGAGCATTGGCGTGGTCCCATTGGAAAGCAGATCAAGGAGTCTTTGTCTGAGCTTCCAGTTGTCGCCTTCCAGTCAGTCAGTTTCCCTGATTTCCCTGTGTTTAATGATGAAGTGGAGAAAGATCTGTCCTGGGATCAGAAATACCTGTATAGGATTTGTAAAGGAGTTATCACAGGTGTTGTTGAAGATGACTTGGCTGCTATTGAGCCAGGTCCTCCCTGTGTGTCAAGGTGGAACACCTTATGGAGTAGAATCCTCAGGCTGTATGTAGCAACATCAAGACCCAGCCATGAGTTGAAAAGAATTGTCATTACAATAATAAAGTTCAGTGCTCCAATGTGGTTTTACATCAAGATACACCCTTACGTAACACACGGCTCAAGGAACGTATTCCAGTCCCTGCTATATACGAAACACGTGAATAGTGAGGAGGACACGATAGTGAAGAAGGCTGTCCAGAGAAATGCATACTTCGCCCACACAGATCAACTTCTTCTTGGTATGTGTGCAGATGAGGACATGACTGTTAGAGAAAAAGCTGTCTCAATGATAAGAAAAATTAGAGAGGAGAATCAGCAAAAGGAAGAATGCACTGGCAGATCTGAAGAGGAGGAGGAAGATTCTGATGCTGCTGTTGACGAGAATTTGTTAAACTGTACTGATGAGGAGGGTAAAGATGGAGATGGGAATGAGGATGTGCCTCCTGTAGTCAACATGAGAAAGGTGGTGACTCCGAAACTAAAGTGGCAAGCAAAAAACTATCATTCCATGATTAACTGGAGGAATGAACTCAAGACTGAGCCTCCTTACATTGCTTCTCTGTCAAATCTACAGGTTAATGACATTCTTGAGACACCATTAGTGGTGCCCAAGTGGCCAAACAGCACTCAGGCGGTCGAGAGAGGCATAAAAGTGATGACTGAAGCTTGCACTGAAGTGACGGGATACGAAATCGAGAGATGGATATATTAGGCAAAGATTATTGTCTAGGAAAATGATGCCAAGGTTCCGCACAAAAAAGAATTTCAATATGAACTTGCAATGATTTTCTATACGGTGTACCTGTAAAATAACATGTGAATTAAATCGATGTCACCCATGTAAAATTTATCATTATCCTGGAAAACATTAAATGACACCTAATTTTTGGTATAAACTAAAAGTTGACAAATAGTCGTTCGCGATGCGGCAGGGTAAGTATGCATGAAATGGCATGAAATTTTGCACAGGTGTTTGTTACAGCCATACAAACGATGCCTGAAAAGTGCAGCCTGCAACTCAAATAAAAGTGTTTTTTCCCTGCCCCCTATAGTACACTTTTGTTAGCAAAGAAACAGTAGTACACCTTTGTTTACATGGAAGGTTTAGTAAACTTTTGTTAGCAGGGAAGCTTTATTACACTTTTGTTAGAGGGAATCTTTATTACATTTTTGTTACTGGGGAATCTTTAGTACACTTTTGTTAGCATGGAAGCTTTAGTACACTTTGTTAGCATATAAAATGTTGTAAATTTTTTGTTAGCATTGAAGCTTTATTAAGCCCGGTCCACACTATTGGACAGTGACCGTCGGGCACGAGCGATGAGTCCGTCATCGCACACTTTGTGGCAACTTTGACGGGCAAACCAGCGGACAGCCAGTGCCCGTAGTTGAGCGAAATCAGCAGGCTGCCCGGTGGTTTGGTGCCAGGCATGGACCGACGACGCTGCCAGCCACAAAAAGTTGCACTTGGCTTTCAGTCTCTCACGGTCTCACCACGCACCACGAGCCACAGGTGGTGGTTGCTCGGTTTACCTCGTCATCATGGTCCAGACAAGATACCGTACCGCTAGTTGACCTTTATCGCCATTTCCCGTGCCTATGGAATGTCAAAAGTGACATGTACATGCTGTAGATAGAGACAAGCGTGCTGCAGCACTCAAGGGAATCGAAGAGGAGATAAGGAAGATTACTGCCTCCATTACCACATGGGATGTAAAGCGCATGGTGACACTGCACTCAGGGGCTGCCGACCACCTACTGGCTACTGCCCGACTTTACTGCCTGACCACCTACTCAGCAGTGTGGACAACATCACAGTCATGCCCGACAGACAGTCTGCCAGTCACTGTCCGATTGTGTGGACGGGGCTTTACACTTTACCTTGCAGGGAAGATTTATTACTCTTTTGTTAATGGGGAGGCTTTAATGCACATTAGTTAACAGAGAAGCTTTAGTACACTTTTGTTAGCAGGGAAGCTTCATTACACTTTTGTTAGCAGGGAAGCTTTAGTATATTCTTATTTGTAGGAATATTTTAACACACATCTGTTAATGGAGAACATTGGTAAACTTTTGAAAGTAGGGTAGTTTAAGTACACTTTTGTTAGTGGAGAAGCTATAGGACACTTAGTTAGTAAGGAAGCTTTTGTATACTCTTCTTAGCAGTGAGGCTTTAATACATTTTTTTTGGAAGGGAAATTGTAGCCCATTTTTGTTTACAAGGAACCGTTATTAAGTTTTGTTACCAGGGAATCTTTAGCACAATTTTGCAAGCAGGGAAGCTTTAGTATAATTTTGTAAGCTTTAGTACACCCGTGTGTGGTGGGAAACATTTGTACAGATTTTTATCAGGAAAGCTTTAGTACTCTATTGTTAGCAGGGAAGCTTTAGTGCACTTTTGTTAGTAGGATAGATATAATTCACTTTTATTAGTAGAGAAGCTTTCGTACATATTTTTAACAGTGATGTTTTGGTACACTTTTGTTAACTGGGAAGCCTTAAGACACTTTTTGTCATGGAAGCTTTAATACACCGTGTTAGCAGAGAAGCTTCAATACACTTTTGTTAGACGGGATGCTTTGGTACACTTTAGTTAGCAGGGAAATTTTAGTAAACTTTTGTTAGCAGGGAAGCTTTAGTACACTTTTAGCAGTCAAGCTTCGGTACACTTGTTGTCAGGGAAACTTTAGC
>CAUDMG010002526.1:0-27500 GCA_958450375.1 Homarus gammarus
ATGTTGACCGTGACCTTGGTCTGTCCAATGCCGTAATTAAAAACATTCAAGTCAGAATCATGAACTCTGATCTAGAAGAAGTGAGAAATGCAGAGAGACCTGACAGTTGTAGCATTAGTAAATATGACAAATTTTGTAACAAGAGGTACCGGTATGGCCAGCATAAGGACAGAACCAGACAATGTGATGTAGTCGTGGCCAGAATTAGGCTAGGATACAGACACATCTGGCAAGTTAGTAACGCTGTACCCATACCGGAACACTCAGCATGTAAACTTTGTGATAAACCTTTAAAGCATACACTTGAACACTATATTATTGAATGTGACACTGTCAAAGACTTCAGGCCACCTGACTTACTGTATCTTGAACTATGTAATTACTTCATTGAATCAGGTGTGCTTGAGGACATTCTTGCTGTTTATCCCAAATTTGCTAGCCCACACTGATTAGTCTTCAACTAGAATATGACTCCAATGTATGTGATCCACTGACCCATATATGCTGCTGGTGAATGTGATGTATTTCCTTCTTTGTGTACGAACCTCTGTCCTGCGTGGCAGTGAACAGTGGCATTACCCACATGAATCTGACCTATATATAGTGTCAATGAATATGATGCATTCTTTGTGTACGAACCTCTGTCCTGTATGGCAGTGAAAAGTGACATTACCCACATGAATCTGACCGACGTATATGTATGTATGTGTGCGTGTGTGCATGTATATGTACGTGTACATGTATACAATCAACGACCTCACCAGCAAGGAATCGAACATGTATATGTGTATGTATATACGCATATGTATGTATATGTGTGTGTGTGTGTGTTTACACATATATATATGTACTGTCAATGAATATGATGCAAATCTTTGTGTACGAACCTCTGTCCTGCATGGCAGTGAACAGTGACATTATCCATATGAATCTGACCTCTATACATTTATAGTTGTTAATGAATATGATGTATTTCTTTGTGTATGAACCTCTGTCCTGCGTGACAGTGAGAAGTGATACCACCCTCAGTGTCAAGACCTGACTGAATTACTCAGAATAGGCAAACTGTACTACAAGCTCTGCCAATAAATTTGTTAAACTAAAACAGAAGTATTATATAAATGGGTTATTTACATCTGATTTATATTCAGATTTATCCCACTGGCTATGAGGTGACATGTTCAATGCACATGATAAGGTGTGCCCACGGGAAGCTGAGTCATACTATGCTGAGTAAAGGCATAAGTAGCCGGCTCTCTGGCCACCTAAAGGTGGCAGTAGTTTGGTATCCTTGACTAGAGGAAGACGTTATTTGAGAGCGGCAGTGAATGGCTCTGTCTTCCCTCGAGGGGGGGTGAAGTCCCAATTCCGTCCTCCCTCAATGGGTCACTACTCAGGAAGTAACACTCTCTTTCTCTCTCTTCACTCTTATTGATAGCGGAAGACACGGTGATTTACACATCAGGAATTGCAGCTTGTGTGAGTACGAAAACGACATATCAGTCTATGAACCAAGGCGTTGGTGTTTTGTGAAACTAGAAAAACAAACACCCTACAGTGACGGTTACAAACAATATCCGAGTGTTAAGAATATCCCATATTGAGACGATAATTAGTGAGTGTTTCTCATTCTGTCGCCCAAAGTAAGGTGCAGAATTATTCCAATAACCGCAAGTGAGTTATTGTAGAATTACCATACAGTTAGTTAGTGATATCCCTGTTAACGACAAGTGAGAGCGGTCAGGAAAGCGTCTGTCAGCACCTGACCATTCTGTGGAAGGTATTCCCCTGTCTTGAAGTGGATTCACCCGGCGTTCGTCATGCAGCGCGCCCCCCAATTCATAGTGGGAGGGAAGAGAGCGGTTTACCCACCCACCACCCCCCACCTGGGACCACCTATGGATCTCCTTTTCTATACAGACGCCCTAACTCCTGAGTTAGGTAT
The DNA here is from genome assembly GCA_958450375.1 of Homarus gammarus. Taxonomy (NCBI): domain Eukaryota; kingdom Metazoa; phylum Arthropoda; class Malacostraca; order Decapoda; family Nephropidae; genus Homarus; species Homarus gammarus. Next base: position 1,946 of record CAUDMG010002526.1, read on the forward strand.
TTAAAGAGTAACATACTTTATACACAGTGAAACTCTATAACTTCCCAAGTGATTGTTATAACTAACAGTCATAACACCATATACACAGTTGGTAAAGGTAGAGGAATTATGTTCTCCCTTTTACTGTGGCATACTGGTTTAGAAGAAGAATATATATATATATATATATATATATATATATATATATATATATATATATATATATATAAATATATATATATATATATATATATATATATATATATATATATATATATAAAGACCATATACACAGTTGGTAAAGGTAGAGGAATTATGTTCTCCCCATTACTGTGGCATACTGGTTAAGAAGAAGATATGTATATATAAAACGTAAATGTAAATATGCAATAGCAATCAAAAATATTGTTATATGTGTTACATTTACTGCTACAGGAAGATGAACTGTTACATATGCTACACGCTGAGTTTATGTCCATAACCAATACTGAGTTATTAGAAGTTGCTGAATTATGGGAACAATCCTGTGAGCTGAAGTGAACATTAGTTTCTGCAAATGATTCGTTCACTGCCCAGGGTGTGACAGGGCGTAACTGCAGTTGTTGTGACTATTCATCAATCAACATCCTGTCAACAAAATTCTTTCGTATGGCGTGATTAACCCCCAGTTACCATCACCCCAGCACCCCACCCTAGTGATGACAAATCTCCAGTCTGAGAGATGGTCTCAGCATTCTGAGGTATGGTGTGGTGGATGACCTAGTGTAACCAGGAGCGGCGGTTTGCTGTACTCAGACTTTTCGTGAAAACTGACCCAGTCACCGGACCTTGGAATCAGCTGTGACTACTGTGAGTGACACAACAAGTCTACGGGATTGCGGAAACAATTTCACATTTTCAAGAAATTCTAGAAAGGATTCTTCAATCAAGCCTACAAGGAATAGGCAGTATCTAAGTATACATTAAATATATACACACATTTACATGTTCGAGACATAACTCCACATCGGTAGGGCATCGATAGGTTATTGTCATTGTTGTAAGTGCTTACTTATTTTAATTTATACTGATGTGAAATAATTCCCGGTATTTATTAGACATAGAAAATGTGGACATTTTCTTTTGGTCCCAGGGAGGATAAGAATGTTCATAATTTTCAAAATACATATTTTAATGATGTCAAAGACACATCTTCTTAAAATTAAAATATGATAGTTCTACAAAAGTATCACAGACTGTAAATTTTCAGCCATGCCGTGTTGAACCCTTCACAACTCAGTACCATTGCTCGCCGCAAAAATTAATGTTTCGTTGAAAGAGTCTTAAGCACCACATACTCATTCATCTAGCGTGATTACAGTAGCAAAAGTTGTACATTGCTAAGAAGATGCGTTCTAAAACACGAAATAGGCGAAGATTATTTCTACCATGTTGCTTTTGATATTGGCAGTAATATTTGTGTTTGAAGTCATGTTTTTTTTCTGTTATTCTAAGTCTGTGTCATCCAAGATGAAAATTGTTCATAGCATTTTAATCCAAAAGGCACTAAAGTATAGGACCCCTGTAGTAGATAATACCCCTACAGTAGTAGAATCCCCAGCTTAGTGTCTACACCTATGTTTATAACATGGTTAGGGTTGTATAGGATGTACTGTACTCTGTGAGCTTATTTAGGCCTCACGGAGCTTGGCCGGTGGTGACTGAGCGATGTATACGCCCCTGTCTCATCAACAGAAGTGTTATATAAATGGGTTATTTACATCTGATTTATATTCAGATTCATCCCCTGTAACTTTCCACTGGCTATTAGGTGACATGTTCAACTCACGTGATAAGGTGTGCCCACGGGAAGCTGCGTCATACTATGCTGAGTAAAGGCATAAGTAGCCGGCTCTCTGGCCACCAAAAGCGGGCAGTAGTTTGATATCCTTGACTAGAGGAAGACGTTATTTGAGAGCTGCAGTGGATGGCTCTGTATTCCCTCGAGGGGGGCTGCAGTCCCAATTCCGTTCTCCCTCGATGGGTCACTACTCAAAGTCACTCACACCCACTAATATCGAACGGACGTTGATTCACTTTTATATTCATAAACGCCGTCCTTTCTCATGACACTCATAAATAGTGGAACTTACGCTTGATCTACACTCAGGAATTATACAAACATAATACTTTTCTAATAAAACAAGAAACTTCAATTGGGTTTCGTTACCAGAGCCCAATATAATATATGTGAACCAACCTGGTTAATTTGGAATTAACCAACCGGCTCATGTTGTCTATTGGCAATATCAAATGTAGCTTTTAGGTCAAGAAATGTGGTGTATCTGTGCCTTTCCTAACCATGCACAGTTAGGAATGTGGTGATGCAATTATGTGCACCTTTACCATGGGTGAAGCCATTTATTTTAGGAGACATGTGTTCTCTGATTCTATGTAAGAGTCTGCCAAAAACCATCCTCTCAAAGGTTTTACACAGGCAGCTGATCAGTGATATGTGGCGAAAAGCATCAGGCTGTCCTGGCTTCGGTATTGGTACAACAATACTGCCGGTCCATGATGTGGGTAGTTGCCCCTCGGCATGACTCATATTGTACAATACCAATAATGGATTGCCCGCACACGCCTTAGTAGTCTAACGATGTTGTAGGTGACTCCGTCCTCTCCAGGGGAAGTAGACCTACCCCTGGTGAGGACGGTGCCAAGCTCCCACTCAGTATATGGAACATCACACTCATCGTGCTGTTTGCCCAGCATAAAGTTAATAAGATTACTTTTCTCTACAGACTTCGCATCAAGGAGTCCCCGAGTCCTAGTTGGTAACATGTCATAGCTAGAGACATAAGCCCACTTTGTTATTAGCTCATTCGACTTTTGCAGAGGGTTTGGATGAGAGACGAGTCTACTGTTTTTCCTCTGATTGTGTTTATATCTTTCCAGGCTTTGCTGAGGGATGTGTGTTGACTCAGGCTGTTGACATATGTCTCCCATGCATTTTGCCTGAGTTCGTTTACACATTCCCTGGCAGCAGCAAGGGAGGCTTGATACAATTGTAACATTTGAGGTGTTCAAATTTGTTTGTAACCCTTACCCACCCTCCTGATTCTAGCCTTGAGGGTTTTTTCAGTTTAGAGTCATCATAGCACTGCTTTTGCCTGTTCCCATGATGCTGACCACGTTTTCTTTTTTTTGGTGGAGGCATTATTGGTGAAGTATGTATAAGTCCTATCTATCAGATCATCATGGAAACTTTGATAGTTTTCAGGCGTGTAGTCCTTGTACCAGTCATGGATAAAGTCTATGAACTGGCTTTCATGTTCTTGCTTGACTGTGATTCTACGTCTGTTGAGTTTACCACCAGTGGGGGTGTCATTGGCTTCAAGTGTACTAGCTTGGATTGGGATGTGGTCGGACATAAGATCAGTGACAACATCAAAACTATGAGTTGTGTATGATAGATTATAACCAATACACTTGTCTAGAGCCCCGCCATAGATGTGTGTTGGTTCATTATTACCTATAATTTGAACATCTTCATATGCGCTGAGAAGTGAGATAAGTCTCCTACCATTGGTGTTAGTGGTGGGGTCACCTAATTTCTTGTGTCTAATATTCAGGTCACCCATCAGGACAGTGGGCCCAGTGCGTAAAAAGTCTGGGAGATGTGTGTACTGAAGCTGATCTGAGGGAGCGTAGCCTTTTAGCACGTTGAGTGTGGAGTTTCCCAGGTGGATAGTGATCCCATGGTACTGAATGTTGGTAGTCTTTTTGGATACAAGAGGTACATGCGGGAGTGACTTCTTAAAATAGATCAAACATGTGTGAGTAGAACTAAGATCATAATACACATAATTGGGCAGACTGGGTGGGGGCTTACCATTAGGTGTGAGACACTCCTGCATGCACACAATATCGACGTCCTCAGTCACAACTTCGTAGTGTAGGTCAGGGTATCGTTTTCTAAGGGATGGGTTGTTCCAACTCATCACCTTCACCTCTCTGTATCTTTGTCTGGTATTCACACTGGCCATTATGAACTATATTTGGAAAGAAGCAAAAGGCACTGTATGATACTGTTTTTTCCTACGCTGCCTGTCCCTTCGGCAGGCAGTAGGCCATTTAACCTTTTTGAAAAATTTCTGGAGCATGTACTGCTCAACAATTGTTGTATTTGAGTGGTAGACAACAACACCCTTTGGTTACACTAGACATCACCACCATTTTCTGTTGTGTTGGATCATCTTCACTGACCATGTCCACAGAGGCATCAGTGGAACTGTTACCAGTATCACTATTTTTCTCTGCGTGGACACTAGTTCCTGGTGGGTCTTGAATTTCCACATCTGGTATTGACATCTGAATGTCTTCAGTTTGACTGTAAACTTTCCATAGCTGCTTCATTGTGTTCTCTTTCTGTAGTGTATCACAAAGGCTCTTTAACATATCACTTTGAGCTGTACATTGAGCTTTGAGTTCTTTAATTTCATTTATCAAATAATTGATCTCTTCACTTTGTGCGTGTTCACGTGGTGCGTTGGCAGCTACCTGTTGTGTCGTTACGTCTGTGTTGCCCCATGCTGATCTTTCGTTGACTGCTGGTGATGATCCTGGAGCTTTGGTGGGGAGAGTGGGCCAGGGGTTGGCCGTAGTGAGTACCCTCGCAATAGTAGTGTTTCTTGAGACCTGCCTGGGTGGCGGTTCTGGGCGTTGAAGGGGCGTAGGAGCTCTATGAGAGTCAGGGTTCCATACAGAAACTCCAACTGTTTTGCAGTTAATACACTTCTGTTGAATGACACCCCTTTGAGCAACTGTATCTCTGCAAGCCTGTGTTGCATGTTGTCTTGAGCAGAGACCACACCACGGCTTAGTAACGGGGCATAATCGGGCCACATGACCCCAGTGTTGACAATTGTAACGCCTCCGGGTAGAGGGCTGAGAGAGAGTAACCTTCAGAGTCCGATAGGCACCATGGACTCGAATGGTTTTGGGTGGGTCCCCCGAGCCAACCCAGTCTGCAATGACTGCGTTCTTGCCCCTGAGTCGCTTCGTCCTTCTGATGGCGGGATGAGCTTCTAGTAGTCTAGAGGTCTGGTACTGGTCGAGCCCTATGATTAAGATGGTTTTCTTGCTCGATGGTTGGGATGATTGTTCCATGGTTATTCCCCTTATGCTACTTGTGAGGAAATCCTATATGACTGCTGGGTCGCTCCTAATGAGAACATGATCTTGTGTACTGACTCTGAACTGAAACTCAGCGTCTGGATGTTTATCTTCCGCATCGTCCAGCCATCAATACTTAACTTCAGGTGGTGTACCTACAGGGAAGTTTAATCTTACTCTCATGGGGGATTGAGGTTGTAGTTGATGGTCTCTAAGTTTTTCTGCCTTTTCGGCCTTCCGCTTGTTCCTGGACTGAACTAGTTGAAAGCCATCCTCTCCATTAGTGTCAAGGTCAACACCATAGTCACCTGGCTCACTAAGTGCATGAGAAGAGTTAGAGTGAGTAACTGGGTCTCCAGTCAATTCAGACATGGTGGAATTACATGACTAGACCTATATGCCTACGTAAGAGAGCAGAGGACTGCTTGGCACTACTAGGAAGTCAGCGGTGGTTGGGAGGCGTAACCCTCTTACAGAACAAGGGAAACTGGCGTCTACAGCGTATAAACGGTGTGAGGGGAGACCGTGAACGGGCTTCCCGGGAGAGGAGGGAGTGTGGTGTCAGAGGGACCAAGGTAGCAGGAGCATGCTCAGTTTATAAACATTTTTATTACACTACACTTGTTCTTAATGGTATCTCTGTTTTTCTGGTTAGATACGGTATCAAAGTCAATTCATGGAGACATCGGGTGGTGTGGTGCTCACGTGATGCAGTAACTCATCCTCGGGTGTTGATAAGAAGGACCTCACGTGGTAATGGAGACACCACGTGGTATGGTGTTCACATGGTGTAGTAACTCGTCCTCAGGTGTTGACATGAAGGACCTCACGTGGTCATGGGGGCACCGTATGGTGGTGGGTGATGTTTTTTAGGTTAAGGTGGGTTATGGATGGAAGGCATGCTGGGGCTCAAGGTAAAGCCAGACATGAGGGCTAGAGAAGTCACAACATATAGTCGTGGGGGAAAGGGTTGGAAAAGAAGTTTAATGAGTTAAACAGAGGGGGACGACACCCTTTGTTTTACATATTACAGAGTTTGTTGGCTAACTAAGCTAACTTAGGATTTAGGATGAGGTTGCACAATGGTTACTTCAGTAGACAATGACTAGATTGATTTTACAAATACAAGTTTATTAAAATCTTATACTGTATTACGTTATGGACTCACTAGATTGTTACTTGTTAAATGTGAACTTATATCATCTAAGTTATAATCTAAGGTGGATCACTGTGGTGTACATAGATGGGTCGCGGGTTGGGTTGTTGCAGTGCAGGCAGATTCCGGGGCCACCAGGCGTGGGGTCGCCCTCCGTTGATGTATGCCCCGCGTAGGTGGACTGGGCTGTGAGGGTCGTCCAGGAGCTTGTCCCAAACCTTCTTCCCTAGGCGATGGAACCTGACGTTGAGTGCCTCTGTTTTATTTCTTAGGTGGATCGTTTCCACTGTCTCCTGGTAGGGTGGCGCTTGGCCACTGGCTGACCTCAAACACTTGTTTTGGAAGCTCTGTAGTTTTTGTAGTCTAGTCTTCCCGAGTGTGACAAGTGGTATATGTGGGTACTCCAACACAGGCCTCACCAGCGCTTTGTACAGGTGAACTTGTATCTTCTCAGGCATCAGTTTAAAACGTTTTAATTTGGCTGCGGCGACTTTCGCTTTACTTAGTCTGTCTTTCACGTGGGAAATGATGCCCGTCCGAGAGATGATGAGGCCGAGCAGCCTCTTCGTCGTCGATCATCAATGGCGCCGGCTTGAATTTGGCTATGGGTGTGACCTCGAATTTCGCTTTGTTTGTTTTTATTTTCCATTTATTTTCATACTCCGAGATACCTTCTATTGCCCGAGCAGTGATTCGCTCCGTCCTTGCCGTGGACCTTCCTGGGGAGGTGACGATCTGTGTTACATCGTCGGCATACATGACGTACTCGCTGCCGACGATTGGGGGTGGCAGGTCAGCCGTGTAGAGCGTGTAAAGGGTTGGTGAGAGACAAGAGCCCTGAGGCACGCCGCTCGATAGTGAGAATTCTTCTCCAAAATGTACTTGCATCTTGATTTTGGCTCTGCGGTCCGTAATGAAGTTGCACAGCAGGCGCGTCAGGTTTTCGGGTAGCCCCAGTTGTATGATCTTATACTGCAGCCCCGCGTGCCAAACTTTGTCAAACGCCTTGCTGACGTCCCTCAGCGCTATGTTGCAATGCAGGCGGCCAGTCATGGCGATGGCGGTATGTTCGTAGGCCTGGGCTATAGCAGTGGATGTGCCTCGGTACTGGCGGAAGCCGAACTGGCGGGGATTATGCACGACTTCGTCCTCCAGATACATCCACAACTGATTGTTTACTATTTTTTCGAAGATTTTGGCAGGTATCTCTAGCAGCGATATTGGTCGAAAGTTTTCCACTTTGTTTGGAGGTTTCCCTGCTTTTGGTATGAGGCGAATAACGGCGATTTTGAACATCCTAGGGCGAGGCAGGCGTTGCATATATGAGCAAACCTCTCTATCATGTTGTCGGGGAGTTGAGCCAGGATCTTCTTGTTAATGTGGCTTTGCCCAGGTGATTTGCTTTTATGACGGCTGACACATCTGCAGGAACTAGTGAAGTCTAGTGAAGTCAGTCTGTGGGAGCGGCTGGAGCAGGTGGTGATGGTCGTGCAACTGACCTAAAATGTCCTCCTCAAACTCCCTTTCGAAGCCCTCATTCTCCTGTTCATTAATGGTAAAGATCTTCCGTAAACATCGTCGATGTAATTGTTCTTCGTTTTCCTCCTCGAATATTTTCACGTTGTTTTGGTCGAGCAGGTAAGAGACTGTGCTAGAGGTGGAACCCATCAGTCGGTTTATCCCTTTCCAGAAGGCAGCACAATCACGGTAATTGTTGGCTGCCTCCCACACCAAGGCGGCCCACTTTTGTTCATGTAGACTTTTGCTCTCAAGCTGGATGTCCGTCTGTAGCTCTCGATACTGGTCTCTCAACTCTTGCGTTCACCCGCGGATACTGGCTAGCTGTCTCACGTGATCGTACTGGACACTGAGCTGCCTCAGCTGGTGACTAGTGTGAGGATGGGGAATGGTCCTGTGAGTGGTGCTCGGGATGTTGTTGTCCATCTCTGTCTTCACATCTGTTTACTATTGTTCGACCGCGTCGTCGATGTCATTGGGGCTGGCTTCTTCCAGGTTTCTTCCCTGCTTGAGACTAAGAGACTCCTTGAAGGAGTCCCAGTCTGCCCCTTTGAGGTTTGACCTGATTTTGGATGGGATCATAATGGGATTGGATTGGAGCGTCACGACGACTGGCAAGTGATCGCTGGTTCTGATGTGTCCGGCGGTAACGTGCCTGTTCAGGACGGCCTCGTTGTTGGAGAGGATTATGTCGGGTGTTGTGGCACTGGCACGTCTGATCAATGTCGGGAAATCTGGCCCGAGGTGTTGCAGTTTTCCCCCTTTTGACGTTGTCATACAGCGCCACACCGACTTTGTTCTCATTACCGTGTCCGAGTATGGCGTGGCGCGCATTTAATTCCCCTATGATGTATGTTGGTTTTCAGTGGCGTAGCAACTGGTTGAGATCTTGTTCGGGTAAGTAGGGACGTCTGGGAGGTAGGAGATAGTGCATATGATAACAGGTCCCCTAGTTGTCTCCACCTTCACTCCTAGAACTGAATCCTCGAAGTCTGGCAACACTCTGTGACTCAGCCATGACCTGATGGCCACATATTCAGATTTGCCCCCGAGGGGGCTAGTTTATTGGGCACCCCCTTACATCCTGTGCGAGGTGAAACGCAGAAGCGTTTACTTGCCTTTATGACTCGTACATTAAGGGCGTAAAAGCCTGAAGGGTCATAGGTTTTGTCAAGTTACATAAAGTGAGAGAATGATGAGTGTGTGGGGGAAAGTTCCCGGTACATTTTATCTGTTTATGGCAAAGAGTGGCAGGTCCCTAATAATGTCAAATGCCAGGCCTGTGACTAGGAGGAGGGATATCTGGTCTGGGAGGGAAGAGGTGTTGGTAATGGCTGGGGACCTGTAGGAGGAGGTCATAGGGCAAATGAGGATGTAGTGAGAGAGGGTGTGAGAGTCGGGTTGGCCACAAAGTTTACAAACAGTGCGGTGAGGCTCAGGGTTGCCAATGTGCTCCCATAGGTACCTGTACCCTAGGCGCAGTCTCATGTATATAAGCTGTTGAGATCGAGTCAGGGATTGATATTCTTTGTAGTGGCGTTTGTCGTCACCGGTTACAGCGTCATAGTGGCATAGTGTGATGCTACCCCGTTGTTTCAGGTGTATCCAATTTTCGTTGAATGCCTCTCGTTGTGTGGCGTGTATGCGAGATTTGAGATGATTCAGGGAGAGGGCGAGAGTGGCTTCAATATCTTCTTCTTGTGTAGCTTCTTTGGCAAGCCGATCAACAGTGTCACAGGCAGTTATTCCTATATGTGACGGGATCCAAAGAAACTTGACACGGATGTCATCAGTTTGTTCTAGCCCGGCAACGGCGGCTAGGGTGCGTTGGGCGGCAGGGGAGGAGGGAGAGGGTAATTTGAGCCTCGCTAGCGCAGAAGTGCTGTCACTGATTATAAGGAGGTTCCGGCGTTCAGTGCGAGCATAGGTCGCCCCCTCATGAATGCCCGCAAGGATGGCTATGCTTTCAGCATCAGTGGAGGAGGCCCAGTCGTGGACCCTGATTTTCCTGCAGGCCTGGCGCTCAGGAATCCACGCAGCTGCCCCAGCGCTGCCCAGCGTGGTAACAGACCCATCACAGTAGACGAGGATAGGAGGGTGGGAGGTCTTTAGAGAGGAAGCGACATCATTAATCTGCTCAAGGCAGTTAAGTTTGAGCATATACCTCAGTTGGGTGGATTTACGACCAGGGAAGGTGTGGACGACAACATCAACACACGGGGAGGTCCACGGCGGTAGAGGCGGATGAGTGTACTCGGGAGGGAGAGAGGTCGAGGGGGTGTAGAGGTGATAACGCAGGATGTCAGCAGCAGTGTGGACGGGCCAGAGTTGAGAGGGAGGGGGGAAAGTAATGGGGACAGGCCGGCGCAGGAGGGTGTTAAGATGTGAGTTCAGTGAGCGCGGCAGGGGAGTCGGTTGCTCACTGCGAAGAAGTTTAACACCAAGGATGGCATTGAGAGCAGTAATTCGATCGCACACGGGAAGCAGGATTAGTTCGCGCTGCATGACTTCTATTCTGGTGGTCATAGGGCAGCCGAGGATGAGTCTCATCGCTCTGTTTTGGATTTTCTCTATGCTTTGTTTCGCGCGCTGGGAGGCAACTACAAGGACAGGAGAGGCAGACTCTATGACAGCTCTGACGATGGCAATGTACATGAGACGTAGGACCCTGACAGAGGCTCCTTTGAGGCCGTGAGTGAGGGACTGGAGGGGCCTCGTTCGTTGGCGGCACTGGAAGATGACGTGGGCGGCGACAGCGGAGGTCGTGGCTCTGGTAGTGGCTCGCACAGGTAGACCAAGGTACCTGTAGGTGCGTACTTGATCGATGTCTTGTCCTTGCAGAATCAGCGGTGTCTGACGCCGGAAGCGTGAGATGAACTTGGTTTTAGTGTGTGAGATGACTAGCCCGAGTGTTTGACAGGTCCGGGCGAACGTGGAGAGTATAGGTTGCACTGTAGTAATTTGGAGGAGAATATCATCAGCGTAGCTTATGATGTGACCGTCTAGGGCGCGCTCAGCATAGATGACGTTGAGACGGCAGATGGAGTTCATGAGAACATTGAAGAGTGTAGAGCTGAGTACACCTCCCTGAGGCGTGCCAAGATCAAGGTCCCTGATCTTAGAGTAGTGGCCCTGAAAACGGACACGGCCCTGTCGATGGGAGAGGTAGTCAACAATCCACGTGAGGAATTTGCCCTTCACATCCATGTGAGTGAGGCCCTCAAGGATCACTTCACTGTTGACTTTATCAAAAGCACCCTTGAAGTCGACGAAGAGGGAGGTTTTGGCGGAGGTGTTTGCCATGTAGTGAGCGATGCAGTGAGCAGTACTCTTTCCGGGGCGAAAACCATAGAGGTCAGGGTGCAGGTGGACTTCAATTTTCCAGTGGAGGCGGAGGCGTATCATGCGCTCCATCATCTTTGAGAAGCAGGAGATGAGGGATATTGGACGATATTCATCTTGTCTGCCTGGTTTAGGGACTGGGATGGTGGTGGCAGTCTTCCATAAGTGAGGCAGCTCACCAGTATCAAAAGAGAGGTTAAATAGACAGAGGAGGGGGGTTACCAGGGGTGGCAATAACGGCATTTAACACATCATATGTGACGCCCTCATCGCCTGGGGCGGTGGACCGACCACGCTTAACAGCATTTAGTAGTTCATACTGTGTGAAAGGCACGTCAGTGTCTGCAAATAGGTCTTGGTACTCGAAGATGCGCTGTCGGCGTTGTGGTTGCAGTGCGAGGGTAAGGTCTCGTACAGCGGGTGGTAGCGCAAGCGCATCAATGGAGGCGGCCTCCTGCCACGTCTGGGAGAGCGCCTCAGCTCGGGCAGCTGGTCTGGGGTGGAGCCCGGGTCTAGCATTGGTGCCCCGGGCACGGTTAATGGTGCGCCATATATCACCTATAGATGTAGACTGGTCAATAGAAGAAGCAAAATCAAACCACTGCTTCTCTCGTGTGAGAGTGATGGCAGATTGGAGCTCTTTATTTGTGCGCATTAGGAAGCGTAGAGAGTCAGGGGAGCTGGGAGATTTCTTCCACTGGTCGACTGCTATTCGGTGCCACACTCGGATAGACTTAACATGAGGGTCACGGTTAACGTTCCACTGACTCCTGGGCTGGCGGTTAGGGCGGCGGTGTTTTGGGACAGGGCGGAGGAGGTCAGTGCATTGTTTGGACAAATCAAGGTAGAGTTGGTCTGCGGTGGTGACAGTGTAACCCTGAAACCATTCAGCAATGGAAGTGATGAAGGCAGGTATGTTGGCAGGGGGTAGGCTGAGCCTAGGGCCCTTGGGTGGAGCGGGTATTCTCACATACTGGAGGGTAGTGTGGATAGGGAAATGGTCACTGTGGGGGGAGTGGAGGATGCGGGTGGAATGTGGGCGGTGAGGGTCAGAGTAGAGAGCTATGTAGTCAAGTTTCCCTCCCCCGATGTGGGTGGGTGATGGAGGGCAGAGAAGACGTACAGGGTCATCAGTGGTTTGTAGGTAGGAGAGCCAGGAGTTACCCCGGGAGTTTGAGTGGGGCCCCTGGGAGCCGAGACTACGGTGACGGGCATTGAGGTCCCCCCACAAGGAGGGTGGGGGTGGAGGTGATATGGTGTGGTAGGACAGGTACAGTAGGGGTGGAGAGAGGCACATAGACATTGACAATATTGAGGGACATACCTTTTAGTGTGATTGTGATGGCATGTGCGTCGGTGGTGTCGTCATCAAGGGGGACGTCGAGAGGTTGGTAGGGGACATCCTTCTTGACGTAGATCCGTAGTCCACGTGCATGGCTTCGTGGTAGTCCGTCGATGCGGAGAACAGAAGTGGATGGGCTCTCAACACATGTGTAGCCACTGAGCACATAGGTACCAGCAGCACACCGCATTTCTTGGAGGCACAGCACGTCGACGTCTTCAGTGTAGACGTAGGTTTCGAGGGCACCAAACTTGCTTTGCAAGCCGTTTATGTTCCAGGTGAGTACCTGCAGTCCTGTAGCGTTGCTATCCATTGTGGTGTATTAGACTGATTACCCCTGACGTGGACGGATGGGCCTTAGGTGCCGGCATGTCGGTGGAGTATGGGTAGCCGGGGGTGGAGTCCTCAGGTCCAATAGGTAGCCCTGGTGGAGACAGCACAGACACAGGAGCAGGCGAGGCTTGAGGTGGGTAGACAGGTTGAGGCACCACGTGACGTAAAGATGAGGCAGGGCTTGGCTCGGGGGCCCCAGTACACACAACCTGTGAGCAGGGGGGGGGGGGGGGGGGGGGGCTCACAGGGGGACTACCAGCTTGTGTCAAACCAAAAGAGGGGAGTGACTGGGTGGCAGCAAAGGGCAGGAGTTGGCGATGTAGGTCGGAGATGGCGGTACAGAGTGTAACCAAGCGTTTCTCAACATGACTGGTAAATTCTTGGAAGAGGGACATGATCTGTGTTATGTCACTGGAGAGGGGTTGTGGGGGGGCACTGGTGGCGGCACACGGCTTGACAGCGTCAGGGTAGAGACGGGGTTGTGGGGGGGCACTGGTGGCGGCACAAGGCTTGACAGCGTCAGGGTAGAGACGGGGTTGTGGGGGGGCACTGGTGGCGGCACAAGGCTTGACAGCGTCAGAGTAGCGACGGGGTTTTGGGGGGGAACTGGTGGGAACACGAGGCTTGATAGCGTCAGAGTAGAGACGGGGAGGAGGCTCAGTAGTGGTTGAGTTAGGGAATAGTAGGTGCTTTTGTGGTGCAGCCTGGTGAAGCCAGGCAGGGGCAGGTGACCCAGTAGACTGAGTGGGGCATTGTGGTAGACGCAGCCCTTGTGGAGGCCTCTCCCCTGGGGCAGAAGGGCGACTGGGGCACTGCCGTGAGTCAGCATTTTGCCGGCCGCCACAGTTACAGCACCTGGGCTCACCTACATAGCCCACACCACCCCTATTAAGGTGGTCTTTGATTTTCTGGGCACAGGCGGCGGAGTTGTGGTTACATGAGCAGAAGCGACATCTAGGACGATCACGTCGGCAGCAGGCAGTGAAGGTGTGATCCCAATGAGAGCAGATAACACAAAATGCAGGCCCAGGATGATAGGGCTCTGCATGAAGTGGTGGAAGGATTGGATGGGCTTCCACAGTGGTTGGACATACCCTTCCCTTCCACTTGACAATAACAGCAGCTTGTGGAGTGTGTCCCCGGTAATGTCGACGTATACTGAGTATATTAGAATTAAAGTCACGTGCATCTTCGATGTCAGCGTATAGGGGGAATCGTTTCACTAGGATGTGGCAACATTCATCAGCGTCTGCTGGAGGGGCCACTAGGACAACCCCGTCAAAGCCAACAGTACTAAGGGTTTTATAGACTTCAGGAGTCTGACACTTGATAAAATTCCGGTTCTTACCTTGTCGGAATTGAATGTTGGGACCATGCTGTCTCAGTACTTCATCATCCAATTAAACCGATCCTCGACAGATTTTAATGAGTCCTTGGGAAAGTGGAGATTCAGCTTACTTGTTTGTTTGGCATAGGGCAGGGTGATAGGGTCCATGGCATTGCTGTTTCCACTGTGGCTAGTGTTTCCCATAGAAACATTACCGTCACTGTCATAATCACTGGGGTCTGACTCTTGAAGGGTGTTGGATTCCGTCAAGACCTGCTGTGTTTTATTCCCAGTTGAATTCTTTCTGCTTCCTTCTGTGTGTGTCGTCCTTTTCTTCCTATTATTCATGATCTCATCACTGTCGCTTCCTTCACTTTTCTTCGCCTCCTCTCGCCTCCTCTTCTTTTCTTTCTTACTAATCACTTCTTGAAAATTGTCTATCACTTCTATTGTTGTTGGCCGCGGATTGTCTGCTTCTGATTCACTACTTGAAAGCCTCAGGTCGTCTTCTAAGTTGTTCAGTAGGGCAATGTTTACTTCTTTAGCCAAAGCCTTCATAGGTTTTTGCCCACCACTCTCCCCAGGCATTGTGCAATGCTTGTGTTCGGTCACAGGCGAGATGGAGAGGCAACGACGTCACTACCACGTCATTCAACGTCACGCTCTTCGCACTGCGCATGCGCAGATACGAAAATAACCGACCAGAAGGTCCAGGCAGGAAGTCCAGATATTTTATCTAAAATATTGTCTAAGTCCAGCACCTATAAATTTCACAAGCGACACTGTGCTTACAACTGGGCTCCACTTTAGTTCTCTAAACAGACTGAAGGTAGTCATCTCACTAAAATCCTCAGAATTGGGAATTGTAGGGAGAGCTCACTCACAGCCTTTGTTGACGTTTCACTGTGCGCATGTCGAATGATGACCACAGCTACACCATTGTTCAACTCACCCGTCATGTTCCTCTGGTATACAGTGTAGCCAAAAATTTTCAGCTTACTTTCGTCCTTTATGCCAGTACTGTTTCACAGAATAATATCTGGGTCTAATTGATAGTATAAGTTAGACAGTTCGTTACGTCTATTAAGGAACAAGTACAGGACATTATGTTGGACAATGTTCATCCTGCTAACGACTGCCATTTCGGAGACTGTAGCTTGGGGCATCGCGTGAAGTGTTTGCTCGGCTTTTGCCATTTCTAGGGGGACGAACCTTCTCAGCAGAACCTTCGGACATCTGCTTGTCACTTAATGACGGGCTCTCAAACTTCTCGTCACCCGTTTATAGGAAGGTGTTCAGGTCCTGGGCCTGCGTGTCGAAGTGATCTACTGACGCTGCAGCTCGAGGGTCTTGTTCCTCGGTGGATTAAGTCGCCATCATCTGGTCGCAATCATTTACTGTGGTTACACTCCGATGGTCACTGTCGTCGCTGGGAGGACATGAATTGGAGTCACGGAGATTTACTGTGTCGTTGGAGCTGTGATCCCAGAGGGACTGACTGGCCACGTCGGGGCTACGGTAATAGTGACTTTTGCCTAAGTCAGGGAGGTCGAAGTGACCTACTGACGCTGCAGCTCGAGGGTCTTGTTCCTCGGTGGATTAAGTCGCCATCATCTGGTCGCAATCATTGACTGTGGTTACACTCCGATGGTCACTGTCGTCGCTGGGAGGACATGAATTGGAGTCACGGAGATTTACTGTGTCGTTGGAGCTGTGATCCCAGAGGGACTGACTGGCCACGTCGGGGCTACGGTAATAGTGACTTTTGCCTAAGTCAGGGAGGTCATGGTCTAGTTCTGGCATGGGTTGAGGTCGTCGATAAGTCGTTGAGTGGGTTACTGCCTTCAGGATTTCGTTTTGAAGGGACGTCGTCGCTTATTTCAACAGGTGCAATGTTGTTCCTGGTTAGTGTCTCGTTGAGGTGTTTTAGAATGAACCTGGATGAACCATGTTCATGTGATGGGCATGCAGGTAAGACAAGTATATAGTGGTGGCTTTGGATTCATCCAGCTGTAGAGAGGACACGCTCCTGATTTATTGAGTCCTTGGTGGTTGTTATCTCTGATTGCAGGACTTCCATGGTCTCGCTGACATTGTTGAGTTTTTGGGAGTCTACTTGAATTTCTTTCAGAGCGTCTTTTAGGGTTTGGCTGTAAGCCATGATCGTCGACTGAGTGGTCCTTTCTATGGTGTTAGAAATTTCCCTGGTTTCTTTTTGTTTGTTTTTTTCGGTCAGTTTCTTCTCTGTTTCTTGAGTTACTTTTCTTATGGTGCTATGGCAGTCTTTGTAGAAGTGCTGATCAGATGAACACTCAGAGCATATGACCCCTTGCAGGGGGCAGTTCTTGGTCATGTAGTCATTGTATTTATAGCACTTCATACATTGTTGGATGGGGGTATACTTTTCATATTCAATTTGGTGTGGTGAGATGGAAGTGCCATATGCATAGAGCCCCCTCTCCTTCATTCTTTTTGCATCCCTTGTGTCTGCAAAGGGAACTTTGATTACATTATGGGCATACATAGGATACACCTCCACAACCTTGACATTGTTTTGCTCTTCTATTTCATCTCTTATTTCTTCTGCGTTATTTTCCACTACATCTTTATCTAACTTCTTACATACAAGGTTGAGCTTGGCGCCGTATTCCCGTGGGACAAAGACCTCGTAACCCTTAGTTTTCATTTTGTCCATGGCACTAGACTTAGGTAGTTTATCAGCATCTTCATCTGTTTCTGTGAGGATTATGTAACCATCTCTCAGATCCACAAGTCTATTTATTCTCACCCTTAGGTTGCTCAATAGCCTTTTTAGCCCTATCCGAGACCCCTGGGTCGGGGTTCCGGAGATCTTCACTCTCACTTTGGCCATGCTCAGTGACATACATGAAAATCCTACCTAATCTGTCCACCTCAGTTAAACCCCATGGATGCCGCTCCTTCTGTACGCTTGCTGGGCGAGTAAAGACGGGTCTAGTGGTAGGGTGAACAGACAATCCCCTGACATGGGCCTAGCCAAGCCCTAACACGTAACTATGACAGGTTATGAAGCACTGCCAAATCCCTAACAGAAAATGTTGCCACCCTTACTGTCTCGACTCAGCAGCCCTCTGAGAGCTTCCCTTGTGGCTCTACCCGCAGGGTTTGCTTCATTACCAAACAGCAGGGAATCTAGGCGAAAGGATGGGATAGGGAAGAAGTGTAGTGTACAAGAATTATAATATCCATGTACAACTATAAGATATAGTACCCAGAACGAACCCAACGTGAAAAACAAGGCTGACAATCGTCACTGTCAGCAATTTGAACTGGGCAGGGAGCGACGCGCAGCATGCCCGCTCGCTATGAAGGTTGGGTGCTCTCTGATGGGTGGTGTCACAGTACCTCACTCTGCTGGGTGGTGTTGTATTATCTCGTAGTCAGGTGCATAGCCGGCCGGCCCTCTGTTGTTCTCAGGGTGGATGGATTAGCACCTGCTGGTCAAAAGATGGTGGTTGGTTCCCTGGGGTGCTTATCTCACTTGTGGGTCACGGCTCTCACTGGTACTCTCTTGTGCTGAAGTCCCTAGCTTAAACACTGTTCAACACTGATCCCACTTACTTCCGAAATGGACCGACATGGCCAAGGGGGGCAGCCGCTCAGCAGGAGCAGTGCCTGAATAGGTCTTGACCCTACGGTGGTCAAGGATGTAGTGTATGTGTGTGTGTGTGTGTGTGTATCTGTCTCTCTGTCTGTCTGTGTGTGTGTGTGTGTGTGTGTGTGCACGTGTGTGTGTGTGTGTGTGTGTGTGTGTGTGTGTGTGTGTGTGTGTGATAATAATGTTAATAATTAACGATTTATTGAAAAAGTTCTGCATCCCCAAGACTGAAAATATACATTAGACAAAAATTACTTATTATATGCAAAGACTTGGAACAGTTGGGTCGTTTAACAAAAGCTTTCATTACTAAAAGGAAAAGGAACTTGAATTGAACATAAAAATTATTATAGTTTGCAGCTGATGGCCTGGTCTGATCTTTTACCATACTGTGTGAGGTTTTCACAACCGAAAATTTAAACATGATACCCGAGGCACCGACTATATACAGAGATAGTGAAGAAAATAGATTAATCGAGATAGTAATGACTTGTAACGATGTTAGTAAACAAATAGACAAGCTAAAGCCTAATAAGTCACCAGGTCCCGATGAGATATTTGCCAGAGTATTAAATGAATGTAAGGAAGAGCATTGAATGCCCTTAGCAAATTACATCCTTAAAAACGGATGTAATACCAGAATCATGGAGGATAGAGAATGTAATGCCGAGTTTCAAGAAGTGATATAGATCACCATCCTCTAACTACCGTCCAATCAGTTTAACATCAATTGTAGGCAAATTACTGAAAGCAACAATTTCAAAGTCTATTCGAAATCACCTGGAGAAGCACAAATTGATCAATGATTTCCAACATAGCTTCACAAGTGGGCGTTCATGTCTAACTAATCTATTAACATCCTTTTCAGCTGTTTTCGAATCAATGGGCGACGGGCACGACTGTGATGTGGTATATCTTGACTTCAGCAAAGCCCTCGAAAGAGTCCTCCACGAAAGACTAATAAGGAAAGTGGAAGCTCATGGTATTGGCTGGGATATTCTAAAATGGATTAGGGCGTGGGTACAGGACAGGAAAGAGCGAGTGAGCATTAACAGCAGTAAATCCCATTGGAGTAGCGTCACTAATGAAGTACCCAAGGGGTCAGTACTTTGACCACTATTATTTATAATATATATATATATATATATATATATATATATATATATATATATATATATATATATATATACATATATATATATATAAATGACAGATATCGGCGTAGACAGAAGCATAAGTAAATTTGCTGATGACAGTAAAATAGGGCGAGTAATTAAATCTGACGAGGACTCCGCAAAACTACAGGAAGACCGTAACAAGTTTTTCGAATTGTCTGCAAAATGGCAGATGAAATTCAATGTGGACAAATGTAAAGTATTTAGTCTGGGAAATGTAAACAGAGAAACCATATACCAGATGAACAACGATGTTATAGAGAAATCCGACTGTGAGAAAATAGGAATCATAAACCAAGTGAACGATGGGTATATCTAAAAACAAGGCTAACAAAGTACTTGGAGTGTTAGTTACAAGACTAGTGACGTCATTCTAAAACTATATCTTGCGCTTGTGAGACCTCACTTGAATTACGCAGTTCAATTCTGGTCACTGTACTAGAGAATGGATATACTGTAGAGAATCCCTTAGAAAGAATTCAGCTGAGAATGACAAGACTAATCCCGGGCATTAGGAACCTTGAGTACAGAGGCAGGTTAAAGCATCTTAATTTGCACTTCCTCGAGAGGTGTAGAGTGAGGGACGATATAATCGAGGTGTATAATTCTAAGTCAGGGGTAAACAAATGTGACATTACAAAGGTACTCAAACTATCCAACTAGGAGCGAACTCGTAACAATGGTTTTAAATTAGACAAATTTTGATTTAGGAGCGAAATAGTAAAACATTAGTTTGGAAATATAGTAGTGGACGAGTGGAACCAGTTACCAAACATCATCACTAACTCGAATACGCTGGATAGCTTCAAACATAGATTGATGGATATATGAGCTATAGGGGTTGGGTGTAAATGGGACTGCTCAGTATGGGCCAATAGGCCCGCTGTAGTTTCCTCCATTCGTATGTTCTTGTGTAGGCCACGTGGTCTAGTAACTCGTCCATAAGTGTTGATATGAAGGCCCTCACGTGGTCATGGAGACACCGGGTGGTGTGGTATTTACATGGTGCAGTAATTCGTCCATAGGTGTTGATATGAAGGGCTTTACGTAGTCATGGTGACATCTGGTGGTGTGGTTTTCACTTGGTGTAGTAACTCGTCCATAGGTATTGATATGATTATAGGGTTGTTTTGATTAAATCAAAGGATTTAAATCACATGATTTAAATCGTTTTAAATCAGAGTAAAAAAATCATGATTTCAATCAAAATGATTTTTTTACTAATAACTGTGTTCTCTTTTTATTCTACATCAGTGGTTCTCAACCTTGTTTGCCCCAAGCACCCCTTGCGCCACATGTCAGAATGTCATTCCCCCCTCCTTTCCAAGATTGTCTGCCTCAAAAAGTGCATTCCAAATAATATGCATATAAAACTGAAAATCCTTTATTTTTTCCATATTAGTACATATACATTTACAATTTTACATGGATTATTTTTATAGTGGAGTTTTACAAATTAAATGCCAATTGAAAATGTTGATGGATTTATAAAACTTGAATAAAAGAAAATAGTTTTTTATATTTATAATGAATTACTTAACAGACCAAACTGAAGCATAATGCAATAAACAAAAAGTTCAATAGAATACCAGGATATTGTAAATTTGTAATTAATTTTATTCAGATGAAGATTACAGTCAATGAGAAACCTGTGATTGTTTTTTCTTCGCCAATTCTGGAATACGCGGAGGAGTGTTTGAAAGGGCACAACGCACGTCATTTTCTACCTCTAATCTACTACGTTGCTTCGTTTTAATTTGCAACTGAGTTGAAAAGCCTGACTCACAAAGATATGTCGACACAAACGGAAGCAAGACACGGATAGCTCTTTCTGCCACTTTTGGGTAGGAATCGCACATCAAGGGCCAAAATTCTGTGATTGATTTCTCATCGAACATATCTCTTGCTCCCGAATCAGTTTCCCCCCCCCCCCTGAAAACCTGAATTCCCCCCTGGTTGAGAACCCCTGTTCTACATGATTGAAAAGTATATGCAATGCAGCAGGCTAATAACATTATTTGAATTTTCATAATTATGTACTGTACTATAGTCTGTTCTCTCCAGGTTTGCGAAACTTTGATCATATCATAAGGTCTCATTATTAATGTATATATTTACATGAAATATATTGTTAACTAAGATAATAAATACTATGGGAAATTCAGAAGAATTGTAGTATTCTCTTCTCCCGGCATTATATATCAGTCAATAAGGAGCAAGGGGCTGTAAATTTTTGCAAAGCTAGAGTGAACAGGCTGTAGGCACTAGGCTATACATATTCAGATATTCTATTTTTATCACTTAGTATGTTCTTTTTAAACAACATAAGTATTATTTCTGATCATAATTTCAATAATTATATTAATTTTAGAGAGTGGTGAGAGTATTCTTAATACAGTACTGGTAGTTGCATCATGCATGTATGTTTTGTTCTTTCCTGTACTGATCCTGCCAGTACAGGCAGTTGCCTAATGGCAAATCACTAATATATTTTCTTATACCCAGTACGTATATTAATCACTCATTGGTTTGTCAATAACTAATATTGACTGGTATAATTAAAGAGTAATAGGTTATGATTGTGATTAAATTAATCTAAAAGAAACATTAATTATAACAAAAATAGATACAATAGTTGGTATCTCATACTCTAGCAGAATTCATATCTAAGCTCCCACTCAGTCAGCTCACTTGAGACCTGAACCTCGGCGAGGTTGGTTCTCCCGGCTCCCTGATCCTTCCCCCCGAGGTACCGCGTGACCATGATTATGATCACCCTAGCCCAGGCGAAGGTTGTGAGACTGATTCCGGTCGAGCACCCTTCGCGCAAGAAACTAAATCTTCTTGTGATCAAAGATTATTTCGACCACATTGGACTAAAGGGGGTGACAGGGGTCGTCCGGAGTAGCGGTGGTACCCTTATCATCACGTTCGAAGAATGGGGGCAGGCCCACAAATTACCCCATCGAACCATCATCAATGGAGTTGACGTCATGTTTGACGCCCTCCTTCAGGATAACTTGATTTTGGGAGTCATTTCCCACTCTGAGATTGAGTATCTCGAAAGAGATGAACTCGGCGAGCTGATTGGAGATCAGCTCGCAGTACTTAGGAAGCTGACCAGCACAACTGCCCTGGTTGGTTCTCCTAAGGTACTTCCCAGCTCAGTTATACTGGGTTGGGAAAAAATCCCAGTGAAACCACAACAGCCAAAACCCACTCGTTGCTACAATTGCCAGAAATATGGCCATCTGGCGAGGAAGTGTCGCGCTCCCAAGGTGTGCTCTAGCTGCGGGGTACCCGGCCACACCGACGCTGACTGCCAGGCGGCCGTTAAGAAGTGCGCGGCTTGTGGTGGCCCTCACTCCTCCTCCGACCGGCTTTGTCCCAAGTGGAGGGAGGAGTGCAGGGTGGCCAAGCTGCGGTCTAAGGAAAAGCTGACTTACAAGGAGGCTCTCCTTGCAGTCAAAACTCTAGAAAAAAACACCCAGGACCGAAACAAACAAGAAAAGAACAAACAAGACAAAAACGAACAAGAAAAGAACAATCAAGATATCAACAAAGAAGAACCTCATAATAATATCGAAGACCAGACAGAACAAGACCAAAAAGAAGAAGACGAAGAACAAGAAGTAGAATGGAAAGTTAAAACTAAAAGAAGAACAAAGAGAAAAAAGAAGACCAACCAATCAGCTTCGGCCGAAATAGCCTAACGGCGAAGAGGCCAGAAATCCCCAACAACTTTGACTTTGACAGTCAGCTGCACTCCCACTCCCAGACTTCATACAAGCTGACACTTGTTAATTTATGCACTGTTATGTATTCCTTTGTATTTTAAAATTATATGGAACTATTAAGTGTTAATTAAATATGCCCAATGGACGAATTGCAGCGAGTGGGAGGAAAAAGGACCCACTATGGTATTATTTTGACAGAATTCCTAAGGGCAAAGGTTTCAGAGTCAAATGTAAGAAGTGCAATCAAGAAATTCAGGGTATTGTAAGCAGAATGAAGAAGCACATGGAGATCTTCCAAAAGCAGACCAGCACCCAATCTGAAGGAGGTGAGTTTTTAAAAATACAGTACTGTATTGTTGTTGATATTTTTTTATTGGTAAAACCTTGTGATTGCAGAGTAGGCTACAGTATCTTAATATAATTGTCTCTTTCTCTTTTTGAAGTTAGTTTTCATCAGCAAAACCTTATGGTTACAGATTACAGTATGTCAGTATCTTAATATTACTGTAGTGTATCTTTTTCTTTTTCAAGGTAGTATTCATCAGCTAAAATTTATGGTTCCAGATTACAGTATCTTAATATTACTCTAGTGTATCTTTTTCTTTTTCAAGGTAGTATTCATCAGCTAAACTTTATGGTTACAGTTTTTATCAGCAAAACCTTATGGTATTGCATACAAATTACATTCTTATCCATTTCCCAAGTTTCCTTTGACAGTAATTAGTATCAGTAACAAGAATAGTTACTGATTTTTTTTCCTTGATAAGACTCCTAGAAAATTCTGAATCTGTAAAATAATGTAATGCACTAAAATTTTTATGATTTACATTGTCATGGGTTGCGTTAGGCTTACCCACGCAACCAACTCCAAAGTTTGTTTTACCAGAGATAAGACGCCCGGCGAGGCATAACTGGGACATGTGTTTTTCAATTAGTGTATGTTAGCCAGCCTTTAGGGGGGTGGGCAGTGAAACAGTGTTGTACTGTTCATCGCTTCACACCCAAAAACCTCATTTTAAGTAGTATCCCCTGAGCCATGGGTTAGTTAAGACGTCGTCTCCATCCTCTCCCTCCTGAAAGGGGGCGGGACACCACACCACACAGAGTCCTCCACCACCACTCCGTCCTGTGAACCGTCGTCGACACGAGACTAAGCGTGTTAACCTAGGTTGTTATCCCCGTGGAAATATCACGTGTGGATGCCTGGTTGCGACAAGAGCAATCCAGGCTGGCCTATCAAACCTACAGTAAATGGTTAATTAATTTACGCTTACAGAGTTCTCCTGCACGACACCCGTCTACAGTGACCGTGATCGACACGAGACTAAGTGTGTTAACCTAGGTTTGTTGTCCCCTTTGAAATATCACGTGTGGAAGCCTGGTTGCGACAAAAGCAATCCAGGCTGGTCTAATGCACCTAAATGGTTAATTCAAGTCACGCTTACCAGTTCTCCTTGCCGAGATAACCATCTACAGTGACTGTCAGTGACGCGAGACTATGTGTGGTAACCCAAGAGTACTTTTTGTTGTTATGGCTGTGGAAAGAAGTTCTTGTGATGAAGCCTGGTTGTAACAAAAGCAACCCAGGCTGGCAGTAAATGTATCAATTGAAGAATTAAAGCTCTGTTAAGTCATACCCACAGTAGAGTAATCACATGTGTCCCCAAGTTGGAAATTCCCTGTTTTAGAAGATTAATTTTATTACAGCGTGAACGTGAGCGAATCATATATCCATGCAAATTGTAAATCATTGTATGGAAGCTAGACAAATAAATGTAAGTGCAATTATCTGCCCGTATCTGTGATCCTATCTTATTATTACTAAAGGTAATGACTGATTGGTTATGACAAAGTATAACCAATAACTTAGATGGATGTTGAAAATTAAATGAATTCATTAAATCATCATTTATCAAGTATAAATCATGGAATGTCGAGTGGTGGAGTGAACTTCTACGTAGATACGCCATAATCTCCTGTAAGTAACCAGTGTTAAGGTATCGAACTCTACGGTAAGAAATAAGAAATACGACACATTATTATCTTTATATAATATAATCCACTCCTACTACCACCGATTCATACCAAAACCATGACATACATAAAGAACGGGCCTTTTCTTCCCTCCAAGGAGAGTATCATTAATTCTACCTTTACGTTGGGAGTTACCATTGTTGCTTATTGGCATTGATGCTTATTGGCATGGACCTTGTGAAGATGCGATTAGTAGTATTATGGTGGTGGTGGAAAAATTTAGTTAAATTACATAATTTTGGAACAAGAAGAGTGTATAGTTACACATGTTGTGAAAATGGGCATGGAAGATTAAAAATTGTAAAATTATGCACTATACTGTATGATATCAACCCTCTGGACATATCCTCCCCTCCTTCCTCCCAAGGACATAGCTATTCATCCTTGACATTTCTCTCTCCATTACACGAAAAGAGAAATAAATGGATATTTGAATTGTTTTCATATTCTCATTTACCATTCTAAAAGACTTAGAGTAGACAAACAATACCGGTATATATTTAATAAACATCATGACTGAGCTAGACTCTAACCCTTACTCTCTGGGTGTTTCACCACCTCCAGTAGTTTAAGGGCTGTGAAGGTGGCGAAACTCCCAGGGAGTAAAGGGTTGGAGTCCAGCTCAGTCATAATGTTAATTAAAAACAATTTGTTGGCTTCTCATAGGCCATAGGCATTTATAACAAACACTATGTAGTTCACAACTTTACAATGCAACAATGAAATAGATAATGTTGCTATTACTGTATAAAATAAATTACACAGGAGCAATAAAGAGCATGTGTGAGAAAGTGTGAAAGTGATAGATAAATGAGTGA
>CAUDMG010002527.1:0-86589 GCA_958450375.1 Homarus gammarus
ATACTTTTGTTAGAAGGGAAACTTTAGTAAACTTATGCTTGCAGGAAAGCTTTTGTACACGTATATTAGTTAGGAACCGCGAGTAATCTCTTGTTAGCAGGGAATCTTTAGGATAATTTATTTAGCAGGGAAGCTTTTGTATACCTTTGTAAGCAGAGAAGCTTTTGTACATTTTGTTTTGCAGGAAAACTTCAGTATAGTTTTTTAGCAGTGAAGATATAGTGCAGATATATTAGTAGGGAAACTTTAGTGCAGTTTAGTTAGTATAGAAACTTTTGTACAATTTTGTCAGCAGAGAATCTTTGGTACAATTGTCTTATCAGGGATGTTATAGTACACTTTATTAGCAGGGAAGCTTTATTACACCTTTGTAAGTACGGATGCTTTAGCACAAATTTGTTAGTGATGAAGCTTTTGTTTAACTTTTGTTAGCTGGGAAATTTTAGTCAACCTTTTAGCAGGGAATTCTGAGTACTCTTTTGTTAGCAGGGTAGCTTTAGTAAAATTGTGTTAGCAGAGAATCTTGCTACAATTTTCTTAGTGGAAATTTTTTAGTGCCCTTCTTGGAGCAGGAATGTCTCACTACAACTTTGTTAGCAGCTAAGCTTATTACACTTTTGTTAACAGGGAATCTATATTGCTGTTTTGTTAGTTGGGAATTTTTTTTTAACCTTTGTTTACAGGGAAACTTGAGTAAACTCTATAGCAGGGAAACGTTAGTACTCATTTGTTAGCTTTAGTATATTTTTCTTAGTGGGGAAGCTTTTTTAACCTCTTATTGGCAGGGAACACTTTAGTACACTTTGTTAAGGGGGAGCTTTGTTACACTTAGTTAGCCGCGAAGCTCTAGTACACTTTTTTAGCTAGGAAGCTTTTGTATACGTTTGTTAGCAGGGAAGCTTTATTACTCTTTTGTTTCCCGGGAACCTTTGGTACACTTTTGTTAGCATGGAAACTCTAGTGCACTTTGGATAGTAAGGGGCTTTAGTAATATTTTAGTAGCAGGGTAGCTTAAATGCACTTTTGTTAGCATGGAAGCTTTAGTACACTTTTTAGCGGGTAATCTTCAGTTAATTTTTGTTAAAAGGGAAGTCTTTAATACACTTTTGTTAGCAAGGACTCTTTACTACACTGTTGTAAGCAGAGAATCTTTAGTACACTTTTGGTAGTAGGGAAGCTTGAGCATTATTTTGTTTGCACCATAGCCTTAGTACGCTTTTGTTATTGGTTAAGCGTTGGTGTACTTTTGTAAGTGGGGTAGCTTAATACCTTTTTTTAGCAGGGAACTTTAAGCACATTTTGTTAGCAGTCAAGCTTTAATGCAACTTTGTTGGTAAAGAAGTAAAGAATCTTACTACATTTTTGTTAGTGGAAATTCTTTAGTACTGTTTTAGTACACTTTTGTTAGAGGGGAACCTTTAGTACACTCTCGTTACTGGGGAAGCCTTAGTACGGTTTTGTTAGCTTAGAAGCTTCAGTAAATTTTTGTTAACAGGGAAGCTGTATTACTTTTTTTTAGTAGGGATATTTTAATAAACTCTTTTTAGCAGAGAAACTCTAGTACACCTTTGTTAGGGAGGGAAGCTTTGTTACACCTTTTTATAATGCAGTCAATTAGGATTTTTGGTGGAAAAAGTTTATATTAATATGAAATTTTCCATATATACTCCAGAAGGCTATAGAAATCAATATCAAAAGAGTTCCCCTTCGTCTGGGGTGGGTGAGCATCCCCCTCTTTTGGCCCCAAACGCCCCTCCAAAGGGGGGGGGGGGTTCGCTTACTTTTTCGCATTTTCCGGATAAACTATGCGTCAGGTGATAATATTTTATAGACAAAAATACTGGAACTTTGATTTTAAACACGATTGTCTATTAATTTTTCCATAGGTGTTACAGTTTTTGTGTAATCCAACTCTTAGTTTTTGGGAAATTTTCCACGTGCAGTGAAAAATTTTATACTCGCGCAAGGTTTTCAGCAAATAACTCAAAAAACGCTAGGTTTTTAATTAAAAATGCATATATTTGAAATTGTAGAGCGTAAATTTCTCTATAGGTTCAGTGAAATATATTTCCTTGAAATAGTTTTCAAAGCCTTTTCCGACTCTTTCAATTAATCTGTAACACAAACTCAACTCCACACCACCTTTGAGGTAGAGTTTTGGAATGTTTTTTTTTATATAGCGGTTTCCCCATTAGGCCTATTCCACGTTTTTCTAGTTTAAGATGATGCCATTAAGTACTTGAAAAGTTCTCTTTATTAGTCACAATAAGGTCATCAGTGGGATCATCTGCAGTTTCGGAATTCAGACAACTTTGGCCATGACAATTAATGCACATTATAGAACAGGGTAATCCAGATTTTACACATCCACGCCGCTTCCCGCACCCTAATTTGCAGCCACATGAAATATGTTTCAAAATATTTGCGGGGGTTGGTGCCTCAGTTGTGGAGACAGGTGTCAGAGAATTGCAATTTTTTTCCAGCTCCACAACTCAGGCTGAAATGTTTCTCCTCATCCAGTCTGAACTTGGTGAAAGACACGATAAGAAAGTTGCCTAGCTGCTGCAGAAGTGGGCGGAAAACTTGATAATAACACAGCATTATTTGAGTGACTGACATATTTGTTAAAAGAGTGAAATCTGTAATGATTGAAATTTGTTCAGATTGTGGGGCATTGTACAGAGTGAGAATGAAACGCTCTCCAGCGGCTGCAACTTCATCATGAGTAGATAAAGGATTGTTGAAAACTGATACCATTTCCTGCAGGAGATTGATAGTTTTAATTTTTCCAACCCCGTAAAATGAAAACGTGTCGCAACCACTTAAAGCATGAGCTACCAAAACTGATTCTTTGCAGTTCTTTAGAATATTGGAGCGCTGTAAATCTCGAGAACTATAAAATCTTGCCCTAAGGTTTCCGTGGGCTTCTTTTAAAAAATATAATATCCTGTCTTCTGGAGTACGCTCAATAAACAGAGCTAGAAGATCTACATCCTGCCAACAATGGAGTTATGCTGATAAGATCCATTGATAGCACTTTGAACAATTAGTACATCAGCATCATCTGTGGCAATATGTCTCAATACCTTCTTTCTCAAATCTGTTTCAGTTGTATAATTAGAAGCTCGTTGTTTTTTGTTTTAGATTAATCAAGAATTTGTCCTTAGGTACAGTGAGAGCTGTATTCTCATCGAACAAGATTTCAGCTGAAGTTCGTTTCAAAAGTCTTTTTTGATGCTCGATACTCTTTGTACTAATTTCATTTGTTGAAAAACCATCATATATTACAGTTGCATCTTCACCATAATGTTTTCTAATGAACTGGACATAAGCAGCATGAACGTCCGCAACTGTGGCTTGCTTTGGCCAAACTATACGATGGACTAAATTCCCTCCATCAATGATGTATTTGCATCCTGATAATTCAACTACTCGTTCTTCTACAGTATGGAAAATGTCATACAAAGGCGATTTCTTCGTCTTTCTTGTCAAACCTGTTTAGTCAAATATGGAGAGCGGGAATGAAGCCAATTCATGACTGAAACAGTTTTACAATGCATATTATTCTTTGAAGTAGCTGAGTGTTATCATCGGCGATGCTGACACTTGCATTCATGTAAGAAATTGGCTTTCACTCTTTTGGTGCGCTTTATCTTCATAACTCTAAAAGTGGTTTTGCCTTTAATGGTTCCATCCGTCAATTTATTGCCAACATCTAGAGTTTTGTAGCAGTTTATTTTTTCAGTTGCAACCAGACCACTGGACAACGAAACGAGGTCTTCTGTATTGATGAGTGGAGGAGAATGCTGTTGAAGCCATACAACAAACTTCTGAAGATCCTTTTCGTCCTTCTTCATCCTTGGATCTCTCAGTTCAATATACTGAAAACTACTGCTGGTCTGAATCGCACAAAACTCTTCCACATTCTCCTCGCATACGTGATGAGCTACTGGCAAACCAAAGATCCATTTATTCAGAACACTCTCTGTGAAGCCTCTTCCGCGAGTGATCGTATGCCAAGTAGTTTCAGTCATGTAACACAGCAGTTTTTTAATTCATACCTGAAAAAAAAATGAGTGACTAAGGAAAAGCTTCAAAAAATTACAGAAATACGATTGTCATATATTCGAATATAGAATTTTCTGCTCTATAAGTTTAAATACATGCATTTTTAGTGAAACACTAGACTTTTTTTTTAGTTAACTGCCGAAAACCTTGCGCGAGTATCAATTTGTTTCACTACACGCGAAAAACTTTCCCCGAATTCAAAGTTCGATTACACAAAAACTCTAACACCTATGGGAAAATTGAATAGAAATAATCTTGTTTATAATTATATTTCCAGTATTTTTGTTTCTAAAAACTATTTTCGTTTGATATATAGTTTAGCTGAAAAATGCGAAAAAGTAAGCGGAACCCTCCTCCTTGGGGGCCGTTTGGGGCCAAAAAAAGGGGATGCTCCCCCCGGACGGAGAGGAACTCTTTTGATCATGATTTCTATAGCCTTTAGGAGTATGTATGCCAAATTTCATATTAATATAATTTTTTCCACCAATTGCCTATTTTCGAGCCAATTTGACTGGATTATTAGTGGGAGAGTTTTAGTACACTTTTTATAAGCGGAAAATTTTTAGTACACTCTTGTTAATGGGGAAGCTTTAGTACACTTTTATTAGTGAAGAAGCTTTAGTACACTTTTGCAAATGGGGAAGCTTTAATACACTTTTTAGCAAGAGAGCATTAGTAAGGTGTTGGTTGCTCGGAAGCTTTATTAGACCTTTATTAGCACGGAAGCTTTTATACACTTTTGCTAGCTTGAAACTCTAGTACAAGTTTTTTACCAGGGACGCTCTAATACTCTTTCGTTAGTGAGGAAGATTTTGTAAACCTTTTTTTTACATGGAAATTCCAGTAAACTTCTTAGTGTGGAAGCCTTAGCACTCTTTTGTTACTGGGGAAGCGTCAGTTTACTTCTGTTAACCGGGAAGCTTAATTAATTTTTTTTTAGCAAGGGGTCCTTAGTTAGCAGGCATGCTTCGAGTACAACTTTTTTAGTAGATTCTTCCTACATTTTGTTTGTGCTAATTCTTTTGTACTGTTTTAGCTGGGGCTCTTTGGAACACTTTTATTAGCTGGGAAGCTTAAGTACACTTTTGTTTGCAGGGAAGCTTTATTTAACTTTTTTAGCAGGTTTGGTGCATTTTTTGTTGACGTGGAAGCTTTATTACACCTTTGTTAGCTGTGAAGCTTTGGTAAACTCTTGTTAGGAGGGAAGATTTAGTAGACATTTGTTAGCAGGAAAGCTTTAGTTAACCTTTGTTAGCAGGGAAGCTTTAGTACAATTTGTTAACAGAGAAGACTTGCTCCACTTTGTAAGCAGGAAACTGTTGGAGTATTATCGAATGATAGAGAACATCTGACAGACAATGAATTGCTATAAGCAACGATAAATTAGCATACTGTTTTTCACATGGAAGTGTTAGTCCAGTGTATTAGCAGAGAAGAATTGGCAAGGAACTGTTGGCATACAGTTTTTAACCAGGAAATATTTTCAGACTGTTATCAACAGGTATGTGCCTGCTAATTACCTTTAGTCGGGAGTTATTAGGCGACCATTTTTCACAGGGAAATGCTGGCAGAGTATTATTATCAGTGAACATTCAAAACTCTTTGTTAGTAGGGTATTCTTTACAAACTGTTTTTAGCCTGAAATTATTGAAATGTTATTTTCTACAGGGAAGTGCTGAGAAATTAGGGCAAGGTTCAGTTGGCAGGGATTGAGTTGGCAGAGGTTTGAATTGACAGGGTTGAGTTCATAGTTGGTTGATTTGACAGAGGTTGAGTTGACATAGGTTGGGTTCACCTGGAATTAAATTGACGTGGAACCGGAAAACTGAATAAAAAACGCCCGAGTAGCTTAAATAATATCAAATTCAAACCTACCATGGGCCCCAAATGATGCTCTTATCCAAGAGTCGATATTACTTTCTTATCCATTATCCCAAATTATCCTCTTACCCAGGGCCTGAAATGAATCTCTTAACCAGGGAAAATAGTACACTTGGAGAGGTTTGATCGCATTAGGAGGTCAGCGTTTGTTATAACTGTATGTTTCTCCCGCAGATGCTGTTCCTATCTCTTGGTCAGTGCTTTGGAGTCCTCTTCTCTGGATATTTGCTGGAGCTGGGCACGTCGTCTGCCATCACCGGCTGGATATACAACATTATGTGGCTTATTTGGCACCTGATAGGCCCTCTGCTCCGACCCCTGACAAAGGAGTTTGGTTGGAGAAGAATAGGTTATCTGGGAGTGTTTCTGGTTTCGTCTTCAATCATCATGTCAGCTTTCTCACCGTCAGCAGAATTTCTCTTCTTTTCCTACTCTTTGATTACCGGTGAGTTGTTTAAATCCCGACATTTATACAGAAATCTGCCCTTAATCATGATATATCATTCTGTTTATCTTCGAAAAATCATAAAATCTGGATATGAAAATTGATAGTTAATAGGAGGATTATCATACATTTTGGGGGGAAATCATTTTATCATGATCATCTAACAGGGCGCTGGTGGTAAAGCGGTACCGCTCTTGCCTCGCAAGCAAGATGTCACGGGTTCGATTCCCGGGCCAGCGAAAGTTGTTTGGACACTCTTCCTAGTCCCCTTGGTCCCTGTTCACCTAGCAGCAAGGTAGGTACCTGCTGTAAATCGAAAGTTGCGAATTCGTATTCAGGGACAAGTTGTTGGAGCTTCCAATAACTTA
The DNA here is from genome assembly GCA_958450375.1 of Homarus gammarus. Taxonomy (NCBI): domain Eukaryota; kingdom Metazoa; phylum Arthropoda; class Malacostraca; order Decapoda; family Nephropidae; genus Homarus; species Homarus gammarus. Next base: position 6,763 of record CAUDMG010002527.1, read on the forward strand.
TTTAGACATAAACCATTGACTCTTCAGGCTTCTATGCCCTCAACTCATGAGACATAAGGCAAGCATGAACTTAGCATGCTTCCCTGTTGGGCGCTGTAAACGCTTCTGCGCTTTACCTTACACAAGGATGTAGAGGGGGGGGGGTGCCCAATTAAAAAAAATTATCATCTAACCCTGGGACTTAGGGACAGAAATCCCTTTCCAGCCTAATCAGGATCTTATAAAAGGAAAGTCAAGGACCATGGTTTTCTGAGGATTAACATACAACCGTTTGAGATTGACATCTCTTTACTATAAAAAAATATAACACAAAACTCTGACACCACTCAACAACATGAAATAACAATTACGGGAGTCTATCAATTAATGCAGTCAAACAATTAATGGAATCAAACAATTACTGGAATCAAACAATGGAATCAAACAATTAATGGAATCAAACAAGTAATGGAATCAAACAATTAATGGACTCAAACAATTAAGGGAAGTCAACATCTGATAGAATCAACAATAAAAGGGAGTCAGCAATTAATGAAATCAAACAACAATAGAATCAAACAATGAACAGATATTTCCTACGGCAGCAGCCCTGGGGAAGGTTCTGGAACGCAGTGATCCACTCGAGCGACAGTGGCCGATGTCTTGCTCCCGTGGGAGAGACACTGGGGCACAGACGGAGGAAGTGAACTGACGGTTGTGGCAGCTGCGGTAGTGGTATGGGGTCCAGGGATTGACAGTCGATAGGTGAAGGTCTGGGGACACAGCCCATGAGTCCAGAACCTTCGATGAGATCACAACCAGAATTTGAATGAACATCTGGGTAGTGGCTGTGGTGAATCTGAGCCGGTGACACTGGTAGCAGCGACGTTCTCACCTCCGTCCAACCCCCCCAAGTGGGGGTCGCGCCAGCAAACGAGCGAGTGAGCAGCGTTAACGAGCAGGAAGATCGTTTCCGCCCTTACACCTTACCCAACCGAAAATCAAATCCACCAAAGTCTCCTCCTTTTGTCCTGCTTTGGCTGTATACCTATTAATGTTAATAAGGTTATCCCCCAAAAGATAATTTTATAGGCTAAGTACTATATATTTTTCACATTACATTTCGTCTGCCATTTTTCAGACCATAAGAAAAAATCGTTAAGATCTTCCTGTACTTATGCGGAGTTCTCGTCATTGCAAGAGCTATTTTAGTGCCGTCAACAACTAGTTAAATACGCTCTCGTAAACTCTTATACGCGAAAATACACTTTAGTATATGCTGATAACCAAAAAAGGAAACCAGAAAATACGAGGTTATCAAGCGCTTTCGTGTAATTCACGTCTTCAGGGGTGAGTACAGACTAAGTAGTAGTTACTGACAAGGCTAATATATACAGTAAATGAGAGAGAGATCAAGTCCCTAGGGACAGCAGGTGCCCACCATATTCAGGTCATTGTCCAATTTGTACATACCATTACTCAAATTCATGTTGACAGATTCGGTATGTATAATGAGACTAGATTCTATAATGTTCTTACTGACAATTGAATTACAATGCGATGACCCATCCTAACACTATATTTATTACTGTTTAAGTCTATTTATAAGATCTTTGCCCATTTGACCTAAGTAGAACATACTACATTCCTTCCAAGGAACCTTGTAAATGTAGCCACCTGCATAGCTGGGGGAGTTGTGAAATTAATATTTGTATCACAGTTCAAGAATTACTGAACTTTACATTTACGTTTTAGGTTTTCATTTAAGCTTTTGTTGTTGTGTGGAAGGATCACGGGTAATAGGCAGGGTTAGGTAAACCAGAATCACTAGTTCAAATTCAAATTCAAAACATTTATTGATAATTACATCAAAAGGAGCTGGTTAACATGCTAACTAGCCCTCCCAAAACTAGCCTTAATAAGATCTCTTTATACAAATAGATATGCATAAAATCTACAATCTTATGTTAAACGTGCATAATTTTTTCATAATTTTCTTAACCATATTTTTGTTTATTAAACAACAAACCATCTCTGTAATATCAGTAATACCATCACCCCTAAATTCTGATAAACAGTTACATTCCATAATGTAATGATATAATGTATGAGACTTTACATAGCCACACAGTTTACAAGGAATGCCATCAGTTCCTTCAATATATTGCCAATAATATTTGTATCCAAAGCGTAGTCTCATCACAATGTATCATACTTAACCGAAGCCTTACCATAAGTAGACCTTGTATAATTCAAAACTCGAACATAATGTTTCAAACTACGACTGCCGTTGTTCAAAATTTTCCGAATATTGTCCATTTCCCATTGCTGTCGGATTTTTATCATTCCAGATTTTATTCTTTTAATACCCAAAAAAACAATCGTATTATACAATTTCTTTGCCACACACTTGCTTAGCCAAATCATCAGCAACCTCATTCATATAAATACCACAATGGGATGGAATCCACATAAAACTAACATCATATCCAAGTGATTTTATGTCATGAATACACATCTTGCATTTTAAAACTAACTCATCATAATGAGGCACTTTAGAATTTAGAGCAAATAGTGCACTTTGACTGTCAACAAACCCAAAAACTGTCTTTTTCCTCACAAAGGCATTCTTAAGTCCCACACATATATAGCTTAAAGTTCAGCAGTGGTGCTGGGACTTCTATCCCCACTTCTCTTGGATATTCTTTCTTCAACACTAATACCATATTCAAAAAATTCCCTAATAACAATACCACATCCGGGCCGATTCCCATTAACTGAACCATCACAGTACATACGAATAACATTTTCCTTATGGTAATCAGATATTTTCTCAAGGAATATTTCCCGTAACTCAAAAGGATTATTTTTTTTTTAAACTCTAGCTTATCCATTCTTACAGATACACTCTCCATGAACCAAGGTTTCAAATAAACTTTGTTTGGCAAAGGCACAAAATCTACAATATTATATTCACACAACATCTGACAAAGTTTTTTTAGAATAAAATTTCATCTTAAAATTACTAGTAATTGCATTAGTAAATTTATCAACAACAGACTTCAAATACCCATCACCACGCCTAATAAGCCTTAGAGTAGAAATGACAGTCAACTCCCTAATTCTGTGTATTATGCTCGGGACATTTAGCTCCATCCTCATAATCTCTATTCTTGTTGTCATTGGACAACCAAGCACAATCCTCATTGCTTCATTCTGAATAAGCTCTAATGGCCTAAGATCTTTTCCTGAGTAAGAAGCAAGAACTGGAGCTGAATAATCAATGATACTCCTAACTGTACTTAAGTACATAGATCTTAAAACTGGTATGCCAACACCATTTGCTCTATTTGACAAAACTTTCAGAGGTTTTACCCGAGCTATACATATATTTTTGACATAAGTAATTTGATCCTTAACATTATTATTTATACCCACAAACATTCCAAGATATTTTTAACTGGATACTTTATGCAATTTTATTCCATTTAGCCAAAATTCTTTTCCATTTACTGGCCTTGACTGAAATTTAGTTTTATTTTCACTAATGACCAGTCCCGAGGAGAGACAAAGATACTGCAGCTGATCAATGACCCTAGACATATCTTCCTCATTCTTACATTGGATCCGAATGTCATCAGCATAAATGATTACTTGGGACTCGCCCTGGAATTTGTAACTAGCTATTTTCTCCATAAGAATATTAAAAAGCATAGGGCTAAGAACACCACCTTGTGGGATACCCAACCCTAGACTTTTTTCTTCCGATTCATGACCTTGAAACCAGACACTCGCTTCTCTGTTAGTTTAGTAATCTGTAATCCACATCAATAATTTCCCTTTTATACCTTTACTTACAAGACTTTCTAAGATCACTTCCTTATTTGCCTTATCAAAGGCACTTTTAAGGTCTACAAATAGTCTACAGTTGACATTAGCATTACTAAGACATTTAATCACACAATCTGTAGTGCTTTTACCCTTTAAAAGTCCAAACAAATTACTAGACAAGAGACCATCAATTGTATACAATAATCTATTTAATACCATTCGCTCCATCATTTTAGATAGACAAGATGTTAAGGATATGGGTCTATAATCACTTTCGCTCTTAGGCACAGGAACAATGAGTGCCATTTTCCATTCACTGGCAGCCTTCCATTTTCACATGACAAATTAAAGAGATCTAGAATTGGGCTGTCCTCCATACTTATAACATCTTAAGTTAGACCATCCCTGCCAGGAGCACTAGACTTCCCTTTCTTTACAGCATTCAGAATTTCATCCTTAATAAAAGGAACACAGGTTTCCTCACTTATACTACTTTGGATATTCACCAACCTTCGACTCATAGATCTTGAATTCCTCAAGCAAATCTGAACATTACTTGGGAGACACTCATAATTAGATGCATACGCCCACTTATTCATTAGTTCATTAGCTTTGGCGTTTGGATTGGGATGAACATTAAATTTCTTCTTGACTCCTCTTACCCTATTCACACCATCCCAAATCTGATTCAAAGACTTTGATTGAGCAATCTCTCTTAAAAAAACCACTCCAATACATTCTTCTGGCTTTCTGATTTACCTCTGTTGTACAGTCTGCCACTTCAATCAGACTTTCCCGGTTTTTTCATTGCTAGGATCTTCACTCCACTTACTATGACATTTCCTCAGTAACTTATTCCACCCCTTTACAATCTTATCATTATAATACCTAGGCTTAGGTTTTGTAGCATTTCCATACTGTTTTCTTGGCTTATTCAAAATGGAATCAATCACTCCTAACAAATCATCATAAAATAAGTTTTCATCTTTAATTCCAAGCTTTTTGTACTCTTTATACCACTCGCCGACTTTTGCTACAAATTCATTATGTTGGCCTACTGTTATTGTATACCTTTTCATATTGTTAACATAAAAGATTTTGTTCAAATAAAGCTTTACTTTAATTGGAAAGTGATCCCTCAAAAGCGTATCCACAATATCAAAATTTGCATGCGCATCTAACATATTAAAAAGTATTGCATAATCAAGTCTCCCCCTTTAACATGTGTCGGCTCACCAGCTCCAAGGAATATTAGCATCTTCTATAGAGGCTAAGATATTTTTCAGAACCATTCCATTGTGATTTTGAGAACCTCTACTGCCAAGATTGTTATGCCTAGCGTTCAAATCAATACCTACCTAATGAAAAAAATAAATGCTACTGCCTCAAAAACGATGAGTACGTTGAATTCCTGATGGATAATTGCCATTTTACCATTGATGTAAATGCCTGTTGATTCAATGAAGCACTAATTAATGATGCTAGATTTATTGACTTCTAGTGTTTTTGCAAACCTAAGGAGTAAGGCCTACAAACCTTGATTTGGCATCGTTTATTTGGTGTCGCTGGTTAGAGTAAAATCATTAATTGTATTTTAATATAACTTGGTCTGGTTCTATTATATTTCTTATTTGCTTGCATGGAATTAATCAAAATGTCTGAGGGACTTCTAAAGAGATTTGTGAGTGCAAAATTGGGGTGGTTAACTAGGAGTGTAAATGAATGTAAAGATTTGTTGTAAAGTGGTACAATCCTCAAGGGTGATTTAGCTGCTGAGATTTAAATCTTGAAGGGTCTTCGGACAAAATATGAGGAAGATTACACTGAGAATGAAGATTAAGTGATATCTGAGGATTTAAGTGATGAGTACGACCTAGAGACAGCCTCACATGATAGATCAGTGGAATCTTACTAATCTATACTAAAGAAATGTAAGAGTAATTTGGCTAGGTACCCGGATGGTACATGAGGAAGCAGTGTCGGAGCGCTGCCCAAACTACAGTTACCTATCCTAACACTCCCTGAGTTTAGTGGAAAAGAAAATTGGAACTCCTTTTGGGATAAATTCAAGTATTTAGTACATGACAGAGTTGAAGTGCCTAAAGTTAATAAGTTATCATATTTTTATCTCTCTCTCTCTCTCTCTCTCTCTCTCTCTCTCTCTCTCTCTCTCTCTCTCTCTCTCTCTCTCTCTCTCTATCTCTATATATATATATATATATATATATATATATATATATATATATATATATATATATATATATATATATATATATATATATATATATAAAACAAAAAAGTGTGTCTGTGTGTGTGTTTGTGTGTATGTGTGTCCGCACGAGAATCTCGGAAACTCCTTTACCGATCTGTAGTGATGATGGATGGTGTTATATGTAGTGATGATGGGTGGTGTTATATGTAGTGATGATGGATGGTGTTATATGTAGTAATGATGGATGGTGTTACGTGTAGTGATGATGGATAATGTTTTATGCAGTGATGATGGATGGTGTTATATGTAGTGATGATGGATGGTGTTATATGTCGTGGTGATGGATGATGTTATATGTAGTGATGACTTGACAACAAAATAATAACAGTTTAATGCTAAAAAAATATACTTTGCTGTACCGTTGTAGTGAAAAACATGGTGGAACTTACATACACCGTTAATGAACTATTGATGGAAGATGAAGTTTTGGGGACTAAACAGTGAGACAATGTGGAGCCTCCCGGAGGGTGGCATCCTACCGTGGCCTAGCGGATGAGCGGTACGGAGTGAACAGTGGACAGTCGTTCACAGGAAACAGATCAGGAAAGGGAATCCCGTCTTAATGCTAACAGAAAGTGAACAGCGGACAGTCGGTCACAGGAAACAGATCAGGAAAGGGAATTCCGTCTTAATGCTAACAGAAAGCGAACAGCTGACAGTCGGTCACAGGAAACAGATCAGGAAAGGAAATCCCGTCTTAATGCTAACAGAAAGCGAACAGCGGACAGTCGGTCACAGAAAACAGATCGGGGAAGGGGATCCCGTCTTAATGCTAACAGATAGCGAACAACGGACAGTCGGTCACAGGAAACAGATCAGGAAAAAGAATCCCGTCTTAATGCTAACAGAGAGCGAACAGCGGACAGTCGGTCACAGGAAACAGATCAGGAAAGGGAATCCCGTCTTAAGGCTGACAGATAACAAACAGCAGAAGGCCTTCTCTAGAAAATGATCAAGTGAATGAAACTCGTTTGAATGCTAATAGACAGAGAGCTGCGGATCCAGAATTCTAAGAAAGAATACACAGTGGCATCCACTTGCAAGAGCAGCATTTAACTATGACAATGAGATAGAATATGAAAAGTATCCCTCTGTTGTCATTGGCAACATGGATAAGAAATGTGAACACTGCGGTGCAAAGAAGTATAAAGGAGAATCTGCTGGACTGTGCTGCTCTCATGGGAAAGTACGACTGCCAAATTTGGAAAAACCACCACAACCATTGAAGACTCTCATGCTAGGAACAACACCAGAGTCAAAATACTTCTTGGAAAATATACTGAAGTACAATTCATGCTTCCAGACGATATCCTTTGGAGCTACCAGAGAAGTTCGTGAGCACGGATACATACCAACATTCAAAGTCCAGGGTCAAGTCTACCACAAAGCAGGATCCCAGTTACCACTGGAAGATGAGCAGGCAAAGTTCCTCCAAATCTACTTCATGGGAGATCATGAAAAGCAGACGACTATCAGGTGTGGGAATATTCAAGGTGTCAGACATGACATTGTCCTATCTATCCAAGAAATGCTGCATGAGCGCAACACGAATGTACAGTCATTTAATAATGCCCTGGAAAACATGTACAAAGTGAGGATCAAAGCAGACACGACCCCTAAGGGAGAACATGAAAGAAGATTCAATGCTCCTGTAGTTGATGAAGTAGCTATCCTGATTGTCAGTCAAGAGTTTGAGAAACGAAACATCATACTCAAAATGAGAGACGAGAATCTCACAAGACAAACATGATGCCACATGTACTGGAAGCTACAATACTGACAGGAAAAGCTAAAGGAGAGGACGTTTTTATTCCAAGGATACCTCTCATCACCACTGACCTGCCATTTGAGTTCAAGCGACTTCATGTCCCGGTTAAAGTGAGCTTTTTGCCATGACCATCTACAAAAGCCAGGGACAGTCCCTAAAGATGGTTGGCCTAAACCTGGTGTTTCCTTGCTTCTCTCATGGACAGTTCTATGTTGGATGCTCCAGAGTGGGAGCTGGCAAAAATCTGTACATACCTGCTGCTGATGGCAAAACCAAAAATGTGTTCTACCTTAATGCACTACAGTGAGACAATGTGGAGCTGCCCGGAAGGTGGCGTCCTACCGTGGCCTAGCGAAAGAGCCGCCCGGAGGGCGGCGATTCCGCTAGTGTCAATTAAAATTAGCAGCTTATGATCTAGTATCAGAACTTTTTATTGAAGAAGCCAATTATGATGTAGCTGTATCAGTCTTAAAGCTAATTTCGAGGATGTAGAGTTTAGTTTACAGACAGCCATATACAAATTGCTGGATCTTCCTGGTCCCAAACATAACTATGATGAATTACAAGCCCTTTGTATTATTTTGAATTGTATTTTAAAATCACTAAACAATCTCTAGGACTTATCCACTGCTTCCTGGTTGATAAATCACATTGTACAGAAAAAAATCCCCAAAAGAACTTGTGATGAATTGTACCATAAGTATCAAAAGAATTACTTTACATACCAAGAGATAGAAGTGGGATTAATGGAACTGTTTAAATTACACAGTGTAATCACTTGCAATTATCATCCAGAAAAGAAAATATAGAAACGAAAGGGAAAGTAAATGAAAAAGGGAAAGACAAACCACAAAAAGCTGTAACAAAGGAACCAGGGGGAGTAGTGTAGAAGGAAGAAATAGGTACACTCGGAAACCATAATCTCTAGCCCACCTGGGTCGGTACTGGAGGTTAGAACAGTGTCCTTTCTGGACGGGGGCCCACTCTAACTATCAAGAGGCAGCACATGCACGAACAACACAGTCATGGTGCGGCTGTATAGATGACATTATGTATAAATATTGTATATGGCATTTTATACTCTGCATTATCTTCATTATATATGAGCACGAAGAAAAAATACCATAGGTTGTAGATCCGAAAGTATGAATGGAAATAAACACTTCCAAACCACCCAGTGACTCCACACAACGTGTGTGTGTGTGTGTGTGTGTGCCAGACCACGATACTTCCCATCATTTGCATAACTATATGAAAAATCGTGTTTAATTTAACTACATATTTCAAAAACCTTAAATTATATGTGGATCAGTCACTCCTCATTTGACACACTTATATAGTGTAATACTTTGACCATCCCACCTGGGCACATGGAGGCCCACGGTAACTCTCACGGGGCAACATACGCACGAACACACAAGTTATGATATGATACCTTCCAGGCTTCACTATCATTATCATGTTATGTTCACCGTGTTATTAGTATAATATTGTAACTTTTACCCTACAGTTATTGTTGTAAATCATGGACAGGAAGGATACATAAATTGTAATATCAAGTGTACTGTATGGTACGCTCAAAGCCACCCCAAGTCAGACAAAGCGTCACAAAAAAGTTACACAGTGTGTGTGTGTGTGTGTGTGTGTTGTGTAACATTAAGCTTCATCCTTAGTAGGTAAGATGTTTCATAAAGAGGTTTCTCCCATTCGTCATTGTGAGCATCGTCCCAGAGCACATTGTTTCCATCAAAACCATGGTTAATCCTTATTTCCCTTCTTCAGTGTAATTATATCCATATGGCTAAGTGCTTGCTTTTCATTTCTATATTTACCAAAATAATGTGGATCAGTTACTCGTTATTTAACACATACATGCACTTAGAGCATCAAGATTGTTTTGTAGGTATGACTATTGGTTAATTAAAACCCCAAAAATATTTTTTCACATTTATTATGCATAAACATTGTAAATATATCTATGTGATTATTGTAGTATATAACATACATTTAATGTCTGGACAGATTCCCAAGAGTTATGCATATTAATGCATAGATTTTGTAAGCCTATTTATGCGAAGTGACGTAAAACCATATAGTAAAATACCTGGACAAATTCCCGAGAGTTAGGAAACGAAGTCTATGTGGTCCCAACGAGGTTACACCAGACAGCTAACTCCCCCGCCACCCCATACAAGCCATCGTCGTGGGCGGAGATTTAATTCTTGACCACAGGTTAATACCGTGTCCAACCTCCATCTTTTGCTATAACTTCATGCAGTCTGGTGGGCGAGGAATCTACCAGATTGCTGCAGATGTTCGGCCTCCTCCTTATTCCCTCCCACACATTATGTGCGTGTCTCCTCACTGCCTCACTCGTTTTCTCCTCAACATCCCATTCAACAACCATATGCGCCCACAGATTTTCTATTTGATTACAATCGGCTCCTTTAGGAGGCCAGTCCAATAGAATAATCTGCGGGAGCGCCTCAAGCCAACGCTTGACTGCCTGACTTGTATGTATTGGACTGCGGTCTTGCACCATACATATTGGCTGTGGGTCTGGGATGGCAAATGAGTTGCTGGGAGGATGGTTAGCAGTTCTGTTGAACTGGCAGGTAGACAAAATAGAAAACTCACAGCCAAACTGTAAGAAAACCCATGGACAATGAGACATTAGTAAAATATACTAGGTCATTTTAGCGCGTGCACACGCATTATATACAGACCTATTGGTCCTTGCGAGGCTGTTTTGTTATGCTATGCTAACTAGTTTGCTAGGGTGAGGGAAAGTATACTGTATATATATATATATATGTAACCGGTCGGAATTTACTGGACTTTATTTTCTCACTTGACTTGGGGTTTATGAAAGATTATTAGATGGTAATGGCAGTGGAAGCGCCCCTTAGTGAGAAATCCCGAACCAGCACAAGAGCACTTAAATTTACAGACAAAATGAATTGTGACCAGTGGAAGGATAGCGTCTGTGACTGGGATGAATGAGACACACTGCAAAATTTACACTTATATTCCCTCCAACACTACAAACACAATCAAATAATGGTGCACCAATATGCGCACTTTTTAACCTGATTTTAACCTGAACTTAAAACACTACTCTGGGGAATAAAAGTTATACATGATATTGAAATTATTAGAAACTCAGACAATGCCTCATTAGACAACAATAAATTCAAAGTATTAAGAAGTGTTGCTTGCACACATGAAACAGGCCTTAAGGGTTTTCACAAAATAATATCAATCACTGAGAAAATGGTATTAAAAAAATGAGAAATTGATAACTCTACAATGAATAGGCCCTAAGGGCACTCAACAAAATTATATCAAGTACTGAGAAAATGGTATTAACTCCACCCTGAGTAGGCCTTCAGGGCACTCCACAAAATTGTACTACCCCAACAGATGCACACCTCCTAACCTAACTTAAACACTACTCTGAGGAACAAATGTTATACCTGAGATTGAAATTATAAAGAAATATTACATGCATTAAAGGAACTAAATCACAGTATTACTTACAACAGAGGAGGAAACTCATCTAAAAAACAGTTCCCTCATTCTCTAGCATCAATTAGTGACACAACATTAAAAAAACAATACTATCAAAATTATAGGAAATATTAACTACACACAGCCAGACAACATCAGTAACTGAAAAATAGTATTAACTACATACAAAAATATTATCACTATTATTAAAAAGTTACCAAGTCCGCCAATACCTGTGAACCATGCTTCCTAACCTAACACACACACAGATTCCACCTGCACTCCGTAGTCGTTTAAGGCACAACCAACAGGCACCCGTAGTTTAAGGCCCAAATCAGCCTTTCTCCACCTTGGAAAGTGTACCTCTAAACTCCACTGACTCTTGGCCCCAGTGTGCGGCCCTGTATCACTCAGCTGGCCTCACCTTACCCCCAGTACATCCATGAAACGGAAGGGAGTGAGCCAATCAGACCTTGTACAGTTGAGAGAAGCTTTAGCTTCCCGTTAGCAAGAGGGTTTCACTAAGCTGCTTGAGACATGTGGTATTGTGAGCCGAGGTAGAGGAGAGCTGATGACCCCAACGATCATCCCGTCATCAGCTGGGTACCCAGACGGCTAGATTCACTCAAGAGATCCTTTGATACCCCGCTAAACAGTGACAGGCCTACACTGATCGGTCCAATGGCGACAATCGCCACCCTCAATCATCAACGGCAGTCTCAAACGGCAGTCAATCTCTCGCAGTCATCACTCTCGCAGTCAATTTCTCGCAGTCAAGTGGGTTCTGACGGAAACCCTGAAATGAACTCACTGTTAGCTCTTGTTAACTTTATCACTGCCCTATCTAAACCCTGTCTGAGATCGAATGAGACTTACTTGTTATACTGCAATAGTGCAACACAGGTGACTAGGCCACGTGACTATTTCTGTGACGGACGTGCAGGGACTTCTTGCTGGATCGAATGCCTCCACGTGACTGACCTAGCCAGCGTCGCGTCTCTCCAAGGCGCTAGCTTAGGCCTGCGTGACATATTTTCCGCCTAACTAATAACTCCTTGGGACACCCGTAACATTATTCAGACTGATAAACGATCTATAATAATTCCAAATTCAATAATAGTCCCTTAACTTCATGAATTGCACCATTATTAATTCGGCAAATTATATTTAATATCATATAGGCCAAGTTCCACAACCTCCCATTATGTGAGGGGAGCGCTCTCTTCCCTCAGACGACCTTGAAAGCTCAGTATCGCCAATGGCGCGGCATTTGAAATTACTCTGAAATTTCTGAATATTACATATATATATATATATATATATATATATATATATATATATATATATATATATATATATATATATATATATATATGCAAATAACTCCCTGTAGGTGCGCGTGATCTAGGTATATGCTGCTAACCACAAGGAAAGAAGAAAACACGAAGTTCCCAAGCGCTTTGGTGTAATTCACATCTTCAGGGGTGAGTACAGACTAGTCTGTACTCACCCCTGAAGATGTGAATTACACGAAAGCGCTTGGGAACTTCGTGTTTTCCTCTTTCCTTGTGGTTATCAGCATATATATATATATATATGCTGATATATATATATATATATATATATATATATATATATATATATATATATATATATATATATATATATATTTATATATATTAGCGGAATCGCCGCCTTCCGGGCAGCTCTTTCGCTAGGTCATGGTAGGACGCCATCCTCAGGGAGGCTCCACATTGTCTCACTGTAGTGCATTAAGGTGTCTGCTTTGATCCTGAACTTTCTACTCGTCAGAAGGCATGTTTTCCAGGGCATTTTTAAATGACTATACATACGTGTTGCGCTCATGCAGCATTTCTTGGATAGATAGGACAATGTCATGTCTGACACCTTGAATGTTGCCACACCTGATAGTAGTCTGCTTTTCATGATCTCCCATGAAGTAGATTTGGAGGAACTTTGCCTGCTCATCTTCCAGTGGTAAGAGGGATCCTGCTTTGTGATAGACATGACCCTGGACTTTGCATGTGGGCATGTATCCGTGCTCACGAACTACTCTGGTAGCTCCAAAGGATGTCATTTGGAAGTATGAATTGTACTTCCGTATCTTTTCCAAGAAGTGTTTTGACTCTGGTGTTGTTCCCAGCATGAGAGTCTTCAATGGTTGTGGTGGTTTTTCCAAATTTGGCAGTCGTACTTTCCCATGAGAGCAGCACAGTCCAGCAGATTCTCCTTTGTACTTCTTTGCACCGCAGTATTTACATTTCTTATCCATGTTGCCAATGACAACAGAGGGATACTTTTCCTATTCTATATGTAACATCATCCATCATCACCACTACATATAACACCACCCATCATCACTACATATAACATCATCCATCATCACTACATATAACACCATCCATCATCACTACATATAACACCACCCATCATCACTACATATAACAACATCCATCATCACTACATATAACATCATCCATCATCACTACATAAAACACCATCCATCATCACTACATATAATACCATCCCATCATCACTACAGATCGGTGGGGTAGTTTCCGAGATTCTCGTGCGGACACACACACACAAACACACACGGTAGGACGCCACCCTCCCGGAGGCTCCACATTGTCTCACTGTAGTGCATTAGGGTAGACCACATTTTTGGTTTTGCCATCAGCAGCAAGTATGTACAGAATTTTGCCAGTTCCCACTCTGGAGCATCCAACATAGAACTGTCCATGAGGGAAGCAAGGAAACACCATGGTTAGGCCAACCATCTTTAGACTCTGTCCCTGGCTTTAGATGGACATGGCAAAGCTCACTTTAACCGGGAACTGAAGTCGCTTGAACTCAAATGGCAGGTCAGTGGTGATAAGAGGTATCCCTGGTATAAACACGTCCTCTCCTTTAGCTTTTCCTGTCAGTATTGTAGCTTCCAGTACATGTGGCATCATATTCTTCACCACCAGTCTTGTGCCATTAAAGAGGATTGGTGGTTCAAGATTTCTTAAGAGCATTATAGGAGTTCCAATCTTGAGAGTGAGGTGGTGAGGAGGCATTCCAGCGGGCTCCAGAGAATTAAGGAATTCTGCAGGGTACTGGACTGCTTGGTCCTGGTCGATTACTGTATTAACAGACTTGAATGAGGTCTCACTGCCTGGAAGCTGTCTGAGTAGAGTCATGTTGATTTCAGCCACTGTTTCATTCTTTGGTGCCAGAATTGCGCGTTCACACAGCCACTTGTGTTCCTTGTAGTGGTGGATAATGTTTGGGTAGACCATGTTAGTGAGTTCCATTGAGGACTTTACAACATTTCCACATCCTTGAGGAATGATTATCTGTCTTTCTGAATCAACAGGGAAAGTTCAATTCCCAATCTGTAGTAGAAGATTTGCAAACAGTCCAGCATCCTGATCTCCTTGTAGATGTACTCTCTTGTTTGTGGGTAGGGTGAGTGTCTGAACACTTCTCCAAAGGTATGATGCCTTGAGGTACGCATTCAGTTGATCAGGTGGAGTGCTTCTATAAATGACAGGTAGGGTCTGGCGAAAGTCTCCAAGAATGACAATTGTAATGCCACAGTAGGACGCCACCCTTCGGGAGCGCTCCACATTGTCTCACTGTAGTGCATTAGGGTAGACCACATGTTTGGTTTTGCCATTAGCAGCAAGTATGTACATATTTTTTTTAGCATTAAACTGTTATTATTTTATTGTCTAATCATCACTACATATAACACCTCCCATCATCACTACATATAACAACATCCATCATCACTACAATAACACCATCCATCATCACTACATATAACACCATCCATCATCACTACAGATCGGTAAAGTAGTTTCCGAGATTCTCGTGCGGACACACATACACACACACACAGACACACTTCTTTGTTTTGTATATATATATATATATATATATATATATATATATATATATATATATATATATATGCTGATAACCACCAGGAAAGAAGAAAACACGAAGTTCCCAAGCGCTTTCGTGTAATTCACATCTTCAGGGGTGAGTACAGACTAGATAGAGTAATGCAGAACAAGATGAATATATACAGAGGAGGGTGAGACCAGGTCCACAATGGTCAGGTAATGACCCTACTAATCTTTAAATGGCACACAACGGTTGGTGGTTGGGTCAGATGGGACAGTGACCCGCCCTCTCACCTGATCACAAATCTTCTTAATTACAAAGTTGTCCAGCTTGTACAAGCCGTTACTCAAATTCATGTTGAATGCTTCGGTATGTTTAATAAGACTAGATTCTATGATGTTCCTACTATCAATTGAATTACATGGTAATATTGAGGAGGCATTATCCCAGTCAATGCAATGCTTGTTATCCCTCAAATGAACAAACAGAGCATTGGATTCCTGGCCTGTCCTGACACTGTATTTGTGTTGTTTAATTCTAGTTACAAGATCTTTACCTGTCTGGCCTAAGTAAAACATATTACATTCCTTGCAAGGAACTTTATAAATGCAACCAATTGTGTTGTTGGGGGAGTTCTTGATTAACATTTGTTTAACAGTGCATGAGTTTTTAAATGCCACATTGACGTTCCAAGATTTTAGCTGTGCCGGAATGTGTGAGAAATTTTTGTGAAATGGTAATATTAAGATATTCTTATGGTCATGGGTGGGCTTGGGATCAGTTCTATAAATAGTTTTCTTAGTAATGTTTAAGCATTTGTCTATGAAAGATCTAGGGTATTTAAGGTTTGAGCCAACATTATATATATATTTGTATTCCTCATCGATGAATTCCGGACTGCAAATTCTCAAGGCACGTAAAAACATTGTAGTAAATACTGACTGTTTGACTTTATTATGGTGGGCAGAATAATAATGAATGTATGAACACACATTGGTTGGTTTTCTATAAATACTGAACTTAAAAGTGTTACCTATTCTGTGTATCAGACAGTCTAGGAATGGCAATTTACAGTCTTGCTCTAATTCCACAGTGAATTTGATCGAGGGGGCTAAGTTGTTAAGTTGTGGTAGGAAAACTTTTAGGTCCTCATTACATGGCCAGAGACATAATACATCATCAACATATCTAAACCAGACTGCTGAGGGTGGTAAAATATTACTTAATAGCGCTTTCGTGTAATTCACATCTTCAGGGGTGAGTACAGACTAGCTCACCCCTGAAGATGTGAATTACACGAAAGTGCTTGGGAACTTCGTGTTTTCTTCTTTCCTTGTGGTAATCAGCATATACCTAGATCACGCGCACCTACAGTTCATATTGAAATCCTTTTTTGTGCGGAACCTTGGCATCATTTTCCTAGACAATAATCTTTGCCTAATATATCCATCTCTCGATTCGTATCCCGTCACTTCAGTGCAAGCTTCAGTCATCACTTTTATGCCTCTCTCGACCGCCTGAGTGCTGTTTGGCCACTTGGGCACCACTAATGGTGTCTCAAGAATGTCATTAACCTGTAGATTTGACAGAGAAGCAATGTAAGGAGGCTCAGTCTTGAGTTCATTCCTCCAGTTAATCATGGAATGATAGTTTTTTGCTTGCCACTTTAGTTACGGAGTCACCACCTTTCTCATGTTGACTACAGGAGGCACATCCTCATTCCCATCTCCATCTTTACCCTCCTCATCAGTATAGTTTAACAAATTCTCGTCAACAGCAGCATCAGAATCTTCCTCCTCCTCTTCAGATCTGCCAGTGCATTCTTCCTTTTGCTGATTCTCCTCTCTAATTTTTCTTATCATTGAGACAGCTTTTTCTCTAACAGTCATGTCCTCATCTGCACACATACCAAGAAGAAGTTGATCTGTGTGGGCGAAGTATGCATTTCTCTGGACAGCCTTCTTCACTATCGTCTCCTCCTCACTATTCAGGTGTTTCATATATAGCAGGGACTGGAATACGTTCCTTGAGCCGTGTGTTACGTAAGGGTGAATCTTGATGTAAAACCACATTGGATCACTGAACTTTATTATTGTAATGACAATTCTTTTCAAGTCATGGCTGGGTCTTGATGTTGCTACATACAGCCTGAGGATTCTACTCCATAAGGTGTTCCACCTTGACACACAGGGAGGACCTGGCTCAATAGCAGCCAAGTCATCTTCAACAACACCTGTGATAACTCCTTTACAAATCCTATACAGGTATTTATGATCCCAGGACAGATCTTTCTCCACTTCATCATTAAACACAGGGAAATCAGGGAAACTGACTGGCTGGAAGGCGACAAGTGGAAGCTCAGACAAAGACTCCTTGATCTGCTTTCCAATGGGACCACGCCAATGCTCAGGACCACTTGGTTTACCATCATAGTGATAAAAAACTGCGCGGAAAGGCAGCTCATTTCCGTGAAGCTGACATATGAAATAATGGAGCGGGTGACCAAAAAACATTTCAAGATGATGAATGACTCCATTTTCTGATCCTACATTTACATTGGTTCCATCACAACCAACACACACAATGGGCTGCTGGGTTAGATTTTCTCCACCAGAAACTCGTGAATAGTTTTGGCAATCTGCTTTCCGTGTCCAGTCTTGGGAGTCACATGTGTGAGATATTCATTGCCAGGCTCAACCATGATGACATAATGATCTTTCACCATCATCCTCGAACTCCATTTCTCGGTCTTCTCATTCTTTATCATCACACGAGTGGCGGTCTTCTTGCCATCAAAATAGAGTGACGTCAAATTATCTAAACTAGCCATCTCAATTTCTTGCCTCTTAAATCGGTATTTTTGTCTCGCATCCCGCAGCTTATGTGGTCCAATAACCTGACTCTTGTCATCCTTTGTGATAATGCCATAGTCAGTTAAGGTGGCAGTAGCAATGGCAGCTCCAGCATAATCACTAATCAAGTATCGGTCACAAACGGCAGCCAGTGTAGGGAGTCTTGTCCGGTTCTGTGAACTGGTGTCTGTCAGAGCCCTTCGATCAGGGACAAAATCAATTTAGACATAGCACCATACTCATCTGCAACAAGACAACTTAAATGAAATAAGAGATATGAAAAAAAAGTTGATAAACACTGAACAGAACATTGCACCGCCACAGCGGCTGTTTGGCTAGTACTGTAGGTAAATTTAAAAATTTCAGTAGAAAATGCGGCAGACTAAACCTCGACATATCATCTTCAAATTTGGCATGGAGTCTTAGATATGTATAAGGAACAATGCTTGAAGTGTGCAGATTTGAGCAAAATTTCACTGCCCCCTAATATATATATACAGAAGTATTCAAATCATCTTGTGTCACAGAAAGACTTCTAGTTGAAGCTAGTTTGATTAAGGAATTAAAATCATTAAACCTTAGTGATGGTCAGTTCAAAACTGATATTATGTTACATAAATTTATTTGTCAGAGGCCCAAGTTTAAAAATGCTTTGAAAACCTTGGAGCTAGATGCAGGATAGTTACTCAATGGGTCCCTTATTTTTGCCCTTACCTGACCTGACCCCCCTTTCTCTACCTGTGTGTTAGTGTTGGTGTGGGGATTAGTGGATGACGTCATTATGATCTGACCTCATGTTTAATAAGAACAACCTGTATATTTATGCCTCTCTCTGTCCATGTAATCCAGTTGCCTCTGAAGATGTCTTGAATAAAGAGGAAACTATATACTGTATGGTAACATAATTTTATTGTATGCTATTTAAACTTCTCATCTTACTGTACTTCCCTTAACTAGAAAATGTCCCACAGAAACTTTATAACTCTCTGCAAATTTTTGCAACATAATACGGTATCCTCACTTACAGAGGGAGGATGTTATGTTCAGTAGCTACCTACTCTAATTTTTTTATGGTTGTAAGGGCAGCAACGAGCGGGTAGATTGCCCGCCGCTCGTTTGCTTGTTCCCGGCCCCACTAGGGGGAGGAAACGGAGTTGAGAAGCTCGCTGCTGTCACATGGCACGCCAAACACGATCCAGCCTTCACCAAAGCTGTTACTTCATCCCGCTGTTCGTTTCCAACTCTGGTTGTGCATCCATCTGAGGTTCTTGGGGCTCGTGGGCTGATTGACCCCAGTCCTTCAGTATCCGGCTGTCAAACTCCAGTCACCTACTCCAGCTACTGCCGCGGCTGCTACAGTATGTGATCGCCACTTCCTCCATGCCCTATCCACCGTTCGTGCCCTGGCGTCTCTCCTGTGTGGCAAGACATCGCCCATTAACGCCGCCAAGTGAGGAAGCTGCCCTGGACCTTCCCCCTGAGAGTGGATCAGATAATTACCAGAACATTCCACAGAGCTGGTTAGGAGGAAGAGTTATCTGCAGCCGTAGGAAATACCAGTCCTTTGTTGTATTGATTGTTTTCTTTTAAGTAATTGTTTGACTACAGTGCTGTTTATTTAATATTTGGGTGAGTGGTGTCAGTTAAATTATTGTGATTATTTTCGTGGTAAAGAGATGTCAATCTCTAACGGTTGTTTGTTACCCCTTGGGAACCCATGGTTCTTGACTTTCCTTTTTATAAGATCCAGATTAGGCTGGCAAGGGATTTATATCCCAAAGGCCAGGCCCTTACAAGCGGCGACCTTGCCAGGATAGTCTCTAACCTTGGTTTCTGAGGGTTACTATTCACTACCGGTGATTGTTTTAAGTCGCCGTGTGTGCACTGCTTGCTGTCTGAGACCCGGAAGTAAGTGTTGTTTGGTACTTATTCCTTCCTTCTGTTGTGGTAATTTTGTTGCTCTCCCTCCTACTAGGGAAGTCAATTAGTTTTGGTTGGGGTGCACTGTGGATGCTGCCATAGCATTTTGTTGATGATTCACCTTGTGTGGTACTTTTCCCTGGGGTGATTTAACTGGACAAGGTTTCCTCCAGCAGGATCGAATCTCTCAATGGTTTGATTGAGCCACTAAGTAGATACTTTTGGCTAGTTGCAGGGTAAGTTGTTTAATTTTTCACTTTGGCTCTTGGCCTTTTGTATCATTATATCTAGTTTTGAGGAGTTGAAAGGTCAAGCGGTGGCCCTGGGTCTGACAGGTGCGGAGGTTGGTCGGTATGTGATTTCTCAACGAACTGCCGAGAGAGAGGAGCACAACAGAGAGAGAGAGAGACTTAAAGTTAGCTAAGTTGCAGGCAGAAAAGGACATAGAACTAGCTAGGATTACTGCTTCAAGTAGACCAGAATCCTCTGGCCCTATGCAAGATAACGTTATAAAACCTAGTTTGCCTGTTTATCATGAAGAAGAAGACATAGCCTAATGCCTTGTTAGGTTTGAACGGGTAGGTGAGCTGCTTGGTGTGGACAAAGATAGCTATGCTGTAAGATTTGGTAGCTTACTGAGTGGAAAACCGGTGCATATTTATACTTCCCTGTCAGCCGACATCACTAGAGATTAATCTTTGTTGAAGCAAGCTCTCTTGGGAGGTTTTAACAAGAATTCTGATGGTTATCTTGTTGATTTCCTCAGAGCAAATATTAGGGCAGGGGAAACTTACCAGCAATTTTCAATCCACCTTGGTCGTTTGTTTCAACAATGGCTAGAGGCGTCAGAGGAGGATGAAACCTTTGTGTCTCTCACTAACTTTATGGTATTGGATCAGTTTCTGTCTTCTCTACAGCCAGACCTGAGAATATTCATCAAGGAACACAGGCCAACAATGCTAGGAGATGCTGTACAACTTGCTGACAACTAGGCGTCCACTCGCAACGCCAACCCAAATCTCCCACTCCTCCAGTGAAGATCGCAAAGCCTCCTGCGTCCAAGGAACCATTCCCAGGAGTAGAGAGGAGTTCACCAGCCGTGCTGTGCCACAACTGAGGAGAAGAAAGGCACATTCGTTCTCGCTATCCCAGGAATCCCCTCGCCTTCAAATCTACATACATTCATCAACCCAGCCACAAGGTCGGATTCTGTTTGGAAGACAGGAGCTGACTCCGTTATTGTGTCAGCGGAAAGATAAATGGGTCATGGGCATCTACTATCATTAGGGACACGGGTTGCTCATGTATTATTGTCTTTGAGGAGGCCCTGCCTGACGCTGACGTCTCCAGCTGTTCGAAGGGTAGTGTCGCCGATTACTTAGGCCGTGTTGACCAGTTACCTGTTGTTAGGTGCTAACTGCGTTGCCCCTATTTCATTGGTTGGTCTGATGTGGTAAGAGCGCCCATTAAATTCGCTAGTGTTCTCATTGGTAATTTTCCCGGGGTTCATGACCCTAACGACCCAGAACCCTTAAAACGCTTCTCGCCACTAGCTCAAGTTTCCTCTCCACCTAACAACGCCACCTCGTCATCCTCATACGCCACCACACCTCCAGCAAAGGTCCAAGTTGTGGAGACATGGTCGTCGAAGGTGACACGACTGCATCCCCTGATTCTGTCGAAATTGCAGCCACTGACTGTGACGCCCAAGGAGTTCGCCAAGCTTCAAGTCTAGTGTACCACCTTGACGCGAGTGAGGGAGAAGGTGACTTCAGGGGAGGAGGATCAGGCTTGAGATGCGTCTGTTTACAAGTTTGTTTCTATTAATGGTTTGTTACACAGGTCTTGTGTGTCATCCAAGCGACCAGCCAAATTAGGTCAGTTTTTCCTGGTTGTCCCTGCTGATTGTCGTAGCATCATTCTCTCTGTAGCTCACGAGAGCACTATAGCAGGACACTGTTCTCATAGGAAAACTTATATGAAGGTTGCTGACCAGGTATGTGATGGTTACAAGTGTTCCCTGAAGAATGCAGTGATGGGTAGGGAAACACCGTGTAACACTGAAGTCCGTTTATTATGGATGAGAGAAATACAAGTGGTGACGAGCGTGTGCCATGCACGGCTCACACAGTCAGACTGAGACTGCATTGCCATATGGCAGCCTCGGGGCAATGTTGCCACATAACGTGCAGTGTTGCCACGTGATGATATATATAAATGCTACTCGGCACAGTAGCTTATATACATAACCTACAGTATGGGAGCGGATATTAGAGCCTTTTTTAGGAGTTGTGATCGGTGCCAGCGTATGTCCGCCAAGGGTAGAGTCCGTCCTGTTCCTCTTAAAGCTCTACCCATCATTACAGAGTCATTTTCTCGGGTAGCCATAGATTTTGTTGGACCACTCTTACCCCCTTCCTCTAAGAAGCCTAAATTATATCAAGCTAATTTGTTAAAGAAATATTATCGCAGGGCCCACATTAACTATGCTCGTGTTCTTGACGACGTTCCCAAGTTGGAGTCAGTCGAGGCACTACCCTGTGAGAGTTCGTGTGACGTTCAGGCGCCAGACTCTGATGATCCCAGTTGCCAGTTACCGATAACACCACATGGTATAGGAAAGAATCCTCTACGACTGGCAATGGGCCCGAACTTAAACCTGGACTGAAGTGGATCCCACATGCAGTTCCTTGACATGGCCTTACGGTATTTGGATATCATGTTACCACTTTTTTAATATGACCGTTCTCTATTTTCTTTTTGCTCTGTATATTTAACCATTTGTTGCAGGATTAGGTTTTGTTGTACTACTCTTAAGCTTTAATCTACCTAACAGTAGACTTTTGTTGGGGGAGCTGTGTAAGGGCTGCAACGAGCGGGTAGGTTGTCCGCCGGTCGTTTTCTTGTTCTCGGCCCCACTAGGGGAAGGAGACGAAGGTGAGAAGGTCGCTGCTGCCACATCGCACGCCAGACACGATCCAGCCTTCACCACAGCTGTTACTTCATCCCGCTGTCCGATTCCAACTCTGGTTGTGTACTCATCTGAGGTTCCTGGGGCTTGTGGGCTGATTCAACAGTCCTTCACTATCCGGCTGTCAAACTTCGGTCACCTACTCCAGCTACTGCCACGTGATCGCCACTTCCTCCACACCCTCTCCACCGTTCGTGCCCTGGTGTCTCTCTTGTGTGGCAAGACATCGCCCGCCAGCGCAAGGTGAGGAAGCTGCCCTGGTCCTTACTCCCTGAGAGCGGATCACAGCGTTACCAGAACATTCCACCGTGCTGGTTAGGAGGAAGAGTCATCTGCAGCCGTAGGAAATACCTGTTCTTTGTTTTAGTGATTGTTTTGTTTTAAGTAATTGTTTCACTACAGGGCTGTTTATTTAATATCTGTGTGAGTGGTGTCAGAGTTAAATTGAGATTATTTCGTAGTAAAGAGATGTTAATCTCTAACGGTTGTTTGTTACCCCCTGGAAACCCATGGTTCTTAACTTTCCTTTTTATAAGATCCTGATTAGGCCGGCAAGGAATTAATATCCCAAAGACCAGGCCTTTACAATGGTGTTCAGTACCAAGGCATTGTTATGTTCAGATGATAAGCATAAATCATAGAAGAGAGCTCCAGTAGTAAGGTTGACCTCTCACCTGTTTTATATGTCAATGTACGAGTATGTTCATGTGTACCCACTAAGAAGAAACTTTTGTGTTATGTGATTAACTCTTATTATGTCCTTAACACACTTTAATTATCTCTCTCTCTCAGGTGTTGGTGGTGGGCTGGTGAGTGGAATAAGCTTTATCATAGTTCCTATGTATTTTGACCGACGACAAGGCTTAGCAAACACTTTTTTAACAGTTGGGATCTGCATGGGTCAGATCGTAATTACTCCACTCGTACAATACTTAATTGCTGAGTACGGTTTCAAAGGCGCCACTGTTATATATGGTGCCATCTTGATGAATGGATATGTTGCAGTTTCCTTCTTCCATCCGCTCAAATGGCACATGAAGAAGCTTCGACAGGGAGACATAAACCCACCACAGCAGGGAGACATAAACCCACCACAGGAAGGTCTTACACCTCTGATGCAACAAACAAGATGCACTGATAACCAAGGAGAGTTAATGGACCCGTTAGGGGTAGTTCTCAAGGATGAAGGTCCCAAGTGGGCAAGTGTTGTAACTCAAAGGAGAGCCATGCAGGTATATGGTGAAGGACGCCGAGATAGTGAGTGTTCGTACAAGTCCATGGTATCAGGTGACGTTTCCGCTGGGTCAGTTTTCTCCATCACTGAATCAATTAGTTTTCGTGAAAGAAATTGTGTTGAAAGTAATGAATCTTTGAGTATGATGAAAAAACTGAAGATGATGGTGGTGCGTGTGGTGGAGACAACTAAATCTGATATATCTATCCTTCGGCTACGTCGAGCTCAGATTATTTCTTTGGGGAATTTTTTTATGTATAGCAGTTTCTTGAACTTCATAATGATGGTGCCCTTTGCGATGCAAGCAGCAGGTCACACCCTACAAGATTCAGTCTGGTGCATATCTCTGATGGGTGTTAGCAACATGGTGACCCGCCTCCTTGTGTCTCCTCTATCGGACTGGAAAAAATTCAACAAGTTCTTCTGCCATATGTTTGGCGTCGTCCTTCTAGGATCTTCAGTATTTGGTATGAAAACATAATATTTATTTTTAATTGCCATTTTAACCATTTAACTTCTTTGGACAATTGATGTTTTAATTTAATATATGTTTATGGCAGATGTTAGTACATTGGAGATGGTACATTTATTTGGCTATTGATGCTTTTATGTAGCTTTATCAATGCTATTTTCTTAAAAAAACATATTATCTAGGGGCAGTACAATGTATCTTCTGAAGGACAGAGTAAACGATATTTGCTCTAGGGATAAGAAAGATGGAAATATAAAGTTTAGTAGTGTGATAAGAAAAAAATATAAGAATAATATTAAAAAAATTAAGTAAATGAAGAGATTGAGAGGAAAGGGAGTTCCATGACTGAGAGTTGCAAGGAATGAAGAAGGTGAATGATGATGAAGAGTAAGAGTGGCACGACATGGAATGTTGCGGTCAGTGGTCGAAAAAATGAGAATGATTAATTGCAATTCCCTTGCACGCCTGGCGTATTTGTGGTGGAAGAGAAAATGTACAATCTGACTGATATGAAGAAGAAGGGTGAAGAGTATTGTGCAGGTTCTTTGTGAGGCAAATAACTTATGAATGTGTATCATCAATTGTTAGAACTATTGCTTATGGAGAAGAATATTCTTTTTGTGAATCTACACTCAGGTGGATATTCTAGAGTATATAATTCAAATATAGCAGGTAAAGTTGTGATGAAATCAAGATTAACAAATGGCTATTTCACCTGTAAATTAATACTGTTTATATCTTCATAACCATGACATCTTATTTCAGTGTTCCCCTTCCTGACGAGCATTACCTGGCTGGCAGTAACGATGGCCGTCTTCGGAGTTGGCATAGGAGCTTCAGTCACACTAAAATCCTTAATCATTATACAATTTATGGGCATCGAGAACCTGCCGTCAACTTATGGGGTTTCTTCTTTACTGACTGGCATCGGTTTTCCCATTTTTGGACCTCTGTCAGGTAATTTTTTTGTATATGTATATATATGTATATATTGTCTATATAAAGTTATTCGTCCATTATTTTGGAGGCGCTGAGAGAATTGGTCATAATCTGTTCGAAAATATTCATTATGTTACGACTTTGAAGTCATAATTTGGAATAAGTTTGAAATCCTTCGAAATTTTGTCACGTACATGAAGTAAAGATGTATCCCATTTCATAATATGATCAGGATACAGAAACACTGGTCCCCCCCAATCTCTTATCTGTAACACTGTTGGAAGTTACTGAATTATTAATAAAAAAAAAATATATATATATATATATATATATATATATATATATATATATATATATATATATATATATATATATATATATATATATATAAAGGACCGAAATTTAACTTATGGCCAATTTTCATCAATTATTTCTTCCGGGTGTCGCGATCCCACTACCCTTTATACCTGGGGAGTGAAACCTACCCCAAGTTATTAACAAATAAAGGAACAAATAGGGAACACGGCAATAATTATCCCCACAAAAACCTACTCAAGAAAATGTACTTGAGGGGTCACGAAGACATCACATGTGGGAGGGGTCACGAAGACATACATCTAGGTGAGGCTACGAGGACATTACATATGGGACTGGTCACGAAGACATCACATCTAGGGGGGGTCACGAAGACATACATCTAGGCGAGGCTACGAGGACATTACATCTTGGAGGGGTCACGAAGACATACATCTAGGTGAGGCTACGAGGACATTACATCCAGGAGGGGCCACGAGGACATTACATCTAGGAGGGACCACGAGGACATTACATCTGGGAGGGGTCACGATGACATCACATCTAGGTGAGGCTACAAGGACATTACATCTGGGAGGGGCCACGAAGACATTACATCCAGGAGGGACCACGAGGACATCACATCCAGGGGGAGTCACGAGGACATCGTATCTAGGAGGGGCCACGAGGACATTACATCTAGGAGGGACCACGAAGACATTACATCTGGGAGGGGTCACGAGGACATCACATCTAAGTGAGGCTAAGAGGACATACATCTAGGAGGGGTCACGAAGACATCACATATAAGAGGGGCGACGAGGACATCACATCTAGGAGGGGTCACGAGGACATCACATCTAGTGAGGAGTCACAAGGACATCACATCTAGGAGGGGTCACGAGGACATCACCTTTAGGAGGGGTCACGAGGAAATCACATCTAGGAGGGGTCACGAGGACATCAATTCCAGGAGAGGTCTCGAGGACATCACCTTTAGGAGGGGTCACGAGGAAATCACATCTAGGAGGGGTCACGAGGACATCACATGCAGGAGGGGTCACGAGGACATCACATGCAGGAGGGGTCACGAGGACATCACCTTTAGGAGTGGTCAGGAGGACATTACATATAGGAGGGGCCACGAGGACATCACATCTAGGAGGGGCCACGAGGACATTACATTTCTTAGGGGCCACGAAGACATTACATCTAGGAGGGGCCACAAGGATATCACATTAGGGTGTGTCATAGGAGGGAAGATCAGCTAAAACTAATGGCCCATCACTTTTTTGGTAGATTTTAGTGTATATAAACAGAAAATAATTTCAGTTTCAATATTTTGCAACCTTTTGCTAGATAAATTTTAGCGTGAAATTTATCGAAAATCTAACGTACAGCTGCATTAGTGCATTACAACTAAATAGTGAACATTGCTTTCTGACTTCATTCTTTAACAACCCAACTAACAATATTTTTTTCTGTTTCAGATTCTGATGCATTTATAAGTTGATAATATTTGCGATGGCTGCTTGTGTCAGGACGAGGAACCAAAAATCCAGCCATCTCAGTCACTATCTTGGGTCTGGGAGAGAGCTCCTGAAGTCGGAGTTGCCTACATTGAGAGATGCTTTGAGATACGGTGTTTTAATCAGGCAAATCAGTGAAAAGAACCAAAGAACTTACACAAACAAAGACATTGCCAGTGATATGACCAAAGCTGTCTTGGCACAGTACACTCTGGCTAACGCTCAGTTCAAGCCTCCAGTCATAACAAGTCAGAAGAAGATTAGTGAGAGACTGCTAGCCAGTTGGGAAAAGGCAAGAGATATCTCTCTTGGGAGAGGAAAACTTGCAGTTAAGGACAGCTTTGTCATGCAACTGGACCAGTTATTTGACATAATTACTTGCAAGTGCCCAATTGTTCTCTGTCCTGATTTTGGATGCGATCGTGACTGTAAATCCGAGGCCCACATCTCCTGTATTTGCAAGCGTGAACTGAAGATTCCTGTGATCGAACTGGCATTTGTCAAAGCACAGAGAGAGAAGACTGGCAGTATAGGGGCTCTCATGATTTCTAGCCAAGATATTCCGGAGTCCAAGAGACAGGAGGCTGCCACAGTGAGACAGAAGAGGAGAAGAGTTGCCGAGGAAAAGAGACTTGAGAAGGCCCAGGGTGAGGTAAAAAAGGCCGATGATTGGAGTCAAGTTGATTCAGAGTTTAATGACTTCCCCATGGCTGATCCGAGTGCTGACCCGGAGAATGGTGACTTTGTCCCTAACCCAGAAAATAATGATCCCAAACCTTCCAGGCATAAGATTCGAAATAGGAAAGATATCCCGAGCATAGCTCTGGCCAGCATGCGACACCACACTGGTCTCAGAGAAACTGCAGAGATAGCAACAGCTGCCTGGATTGACGGTGGTTTGATAACACCTGATGATGTTCACCTGGTGATAGATCATAACAAAGTAAGGAGTGCTCAGGAGAAACTTGTCAATAACCTAGAAGAGGAGTTTGATAAGGGGATAAGAGAAAATGGAATCAATTGTTTGTTCTTTGATGGGAGAAGGGATGACACTAAAGTGTTCATGAAAGTTGGATATTCTGACAAGTTGTTCCCTGCCATGGTGAAGGAGGAACACTACTCCTGCTGCAGTGAACCAGGAGGGAAGTATTTGTGGCATTTCACTCCAGAGAAAGATGATATCAGGAAACCAGCTGAGATAGTGGCAGATAACATTGTGAACTGGCTCAGAGAGAGGAACGTAGACCAGACCCTGCAGGCCATTGGAGGGGACAGCACCAACACGAACACAGGGTGGCAAGGGGGGGTCATACAGTGGATAGAGAGGAAAAATGGGAGGAAGATGGTCTGGATTGTTTGTGACCTCCACACCAACGAGTTGCCACTCAGACATCTGATCCAGGAGCTGGATGGCAAGACTCTTTCAAACAACAGATGGTCTGGTCCTCTTGGCAAGATGCTGGACTCTGCCACTGAGTTAGAAATAAATCCGAGCTTTGAAAAAATCACAGTTGGCCCTCCACTCGTTGAGCTTGCACATACTGTCATTGACGACCTGAGTACTGACCAGTACTATGGTTACATTATTTACAGTGCCATCAAAACTGGGGTCATGCCTGATAGACTTGCTTACCTGCAGATAGGTCCAGTCTCACATTCTAGGTGGCTCACAACGGCTCTCAGGTTCTGCAGAATTTGGGTCGCTCATCAAAAACTGAAAGGGAACCAGCTTCACAACCTGAGACTTATTGTCCAATTCATCGTGAGTGTCTACTTGCCAAATTGGTTCAACACCAAGGTCAAGTCATCGTTCTCCGAAGGTCCGAGGCATGTTCTCTTCCAGCTTGAGCTCCTGAGGAGTCAGCCAAGGAAGGTTGTTCAGATTGTGGAGCAGACTGTGAGGAGATCTTCCTGGTATGCTCATCCCGAGGCAGTTCTGCAGACAATGCTCTGCAGTAAGGATGAGGAGGAGAGAAGAGTGGCAGTCTAAAAGATCTTGGATATGAGACTTATGAGAGGATCTAGGCATGACGAATCAGTTGGTGACGATTCCTTCATGGTCAGGAAGACTCCTGAAGTCAATCTAGGTGCCAAGACCCTCACGGATCTCATAGATCTGGATAACATCCAGGTTGGCAGTGAGCCCCCTCTTACCTGCAGCCTCACCAATGTTCAAGTCAGAGCTTTCCTGGACAACCCCATGCATGTCCCTGCCTGGCCCTCGCACACCCAGAGTATAGAGCGTTGTGTACAGCAAGTGAGCGAGGCCAGCAGTCACGTGTACAGCCAGGAGAGGAGGGAAGGCTACATCCGAGCTCAGGTGGTCAGCAGGGAGGTGATTAGTAGAAACAGAAGCAAGAAAGACATGTTCTCTATGGTGTGCAGCAACACCGGGTCGTAGTAGTAAAACCGGTTTTTGTATTTGATGATTTTGTTTTCTAAAGGAATATTAAATTTAATAAATGTGTCAAGATCATTCGTTTCACTATTCTGGATCATTTTCATCCTAATAAATTAACCTGATACATTTACTTTACTTTAAATAAGCTATTTAGTGGTGTTGGTAAAAGGGTGGGAATACTGAATTTTCATAAGATTTCAAGTTAAAATTTTCCTCGCAAAAAATGAAAACTTTTCAAATCTGAAGATATCACATGATTCTGCACATAGAACTACATCATTAATACCATAAGCCGATTTTTCAAACTCAAACCAAAAAATTCCCCTCCATATGACACACCCTAATATCACATGTAGGAGGGGCCACGAGGACATTTCATCTAGGCGGGGCCACTATGACATTACATCTAGGTGAGGCTACGAGGATATTACATCAGGGAGGGGTCACAAAGATATTACATCTAGGAGAGGTCACGAAGACATACATCTAGGTGAGGCTACGAGGACATTACATCTGGGAGGGGTCACGAGGACCTCACATCTAGGAGGGGCTACGAGGACATTACATCTAGGAGGGGCTACGAGGACATTACATCTACGAGGGGCCACGAGCACATTACATCTACGAGGGACCACGAGGACATTACATCTGGGAGGGGTCACGAGGCCATCATATTTAGGTGGGGCTACGAGGACATACATCTAGGAGGGGTCACGAGGACATTACATCTGGTAGGGGTCGTGAGGACATCACATCTAGATGAGGCAACGAGGACATACGTCTAGGAGGAGTCAATAAGACATCACATCTAGGAGGGGCCACTAGAACATTATATCTGAAGGAGTCACGAGGAAATCACATCTGAGTCACGACGACATCACATCTCGGAGGAGCCACGATGATATCACATAATCACATCTTGGAGTGGCCAGGAGGACATCATATCTTGTAGGGGTCACGAAGACATTACATCCAGGAGGGGCCACGAGGTTCATCACATTTAGGTGGGACCCCACGAGGACATCAATCCTGAGAAGGGTCACGAAGATATCACATCTAGGATGGATCACGAGGACATTAAATCTAAGAGAGATCACGAGGACATCACATGTATGAGGCGTCACGATGTGCATTAGGAACTAGGAATGGAGGAAACTGCAGCGGGCCTATTGGCCTCCTACCTGGCAGTCCAGTTTATACCCAACCCCTACCGCTCATATTTCCACCCATCCTCTGTTGGAATCTATCAAGAGTTTTCGAGTTAACTTGTTCCACTCATCCACTACTATTTTTCCAAACAAATGTTTTCCTATCTTGCGCCTAAATCTAAATTTGAGAAATTTAAATCCATTGCTACAAGTTCGGTCCTGGTTGCATAGTTTGAATACCTTTGTTTAACCCTGCATTTCATTTATACACCTCTATCATATCGCCACTCATTCTACGTCTCTCGAGGGAGTGCAAATTAAGATGCTTTAACCTGTCTCTGTACTCGAGGTTCCTAATGCCCGGGATTAGTCTTGTCATTCTCCTCGGAATTCCTTCGATGGATTCTATATCCATTCTGTAATACGGTGGCCAGATCTGAACTACGTAATCCAAGTGAGATCTCACGATGACATCACATCTAGGAGGGGCCACAATGACATCACATCTAGGAAGGGTCACGAAGACATGCATCTAGGTGAGGCGACGAGAACATTACATCTGGGAGGGGTCACGAAGACATCACATCTAGGTGAGGCTACGAGGAAATTACATCTGGGAGGGGTCACGAAGACATCACATCTAGGAGGGGTCACGAAGACATACATCTAGGTGAGGCTACGAGCACATTACATCTTGGAGGGGTCACGAAGACATACATCTAGGTGAGGCTACGAGGACATTACATCTAGGACGGGCCACGAGGACATTACATCTAGGAGGGACCACGAGGACACTACATCTGGGAGGGGTCACGAAGACATCACATCTAGATGAGGCTACGAGGACAAACATCTAGGAGGAGTCACGAAGACATCACATCTAAGTGAGGCTACGAGGACATTACATGTGAGAGGGGTCACGAGGACATCACATCTAGATGAGGCTACGAGGACATTACATCTGGGAGGGGTCACGAGGCCATCATATTTAGGTGAGGCTACGAGGACATACATCTGGGAGGGGTCACAAAGACATCACAGCTAGGGGGGACCACGAGGACATTACATCTGGCAGGGGTCACGAGGCCATCATATTTAGGTGAGGCTACGAGGACATACATCTAGGAGGGGTCACGAGGACATTACATCTGGTCGGTGTCACGAGGACATTACATCAGGGAGGGGTCACGAAGGTCATACATCTAGGCGAGGCTACGAGGACATTACATCTGGGAGGGGTTACAAAGACATCACATCTAGGAGGGACCACGAGGACATTACTTCTGGGAGGGGTCACGAGGCCATCATATCTAGGTGAGGCGACGAGGAAATTACATCTGGGAGGGGTCACGAAGACATCACATCATGTTGAGGCAACGAGGACATTACATCTGGGAGGGGTCACGAAGACATACATCTAGGTGAGGCTACGAGGACATTACATCAGGGAAGGGTCACAAAGATATCACATCTAGGAGGGACCACGAGGACATTACATCTGGGAGGGGTCACGAGGCCATCATATCTAGGTGAGGCGACGAGGACATGCATCAAGGTGGGGTAACGAAGACACTGCATCTGGTAGGGGTCATGAGGACATCACATCTAGATGAGGCTACGAGGACATTATATCTGGGAGGGGTCACGAAGACATAACATCTAGGTGAGGTTACGAGGACATTTCATCTAGGAGGGGTCACGAAGACATCACATGTAGGTGAGGCTACGAGTACATTTCATCTTGGAGGGGTCACGAAGACATACATCTAGGTGAGGCTACGAGGACATTACATCTGGGAGGGGTCACGAGGACATCACATCTGGGAGGGGCCACGAGGACATTACATCTAAGAGGGGCTACGAGGACAGTACATCTAGGAGGGACCACGAGGACCTTACATCTAGGAGGGGCCACGAGGACATTACATCTAGGAGGGACCACGAGGACATTACATCTGGGATGGGCTACGAGGACATCACATTTAGATGTGGCTACGAGGACATACATCTAGGAGGAGTCACGAACACTTCACATCTAAGTGAGGCTACGAGGACATTACATCTGGGAGGGGTCACGAGGACATCACATCTAGATGAGGCTACGAGGACATTACATCTGGGAGGGGTCACGAAAACATACATCTAGGTGAGGCTACGAGGATATACATCTGGGAGGGGTCACGAGGTCATCATATTTAGGTGAGGCTACGAGGACATACATCTAGGAGGGGTCACGAGGACATTACATCTGGTAGGGGTCACGAGGACATCACATCTAGATGATGCTACGAGGACATACATCTTGGAGTGGTCACGAGGACATCACATCTGGAAGAGGCCACGAAGACATCATATCTAGGTGAGGTTACGAGGACATCACAACTGGGAGAGGTCACAAGGACATACATCTAGGTGAGGCTACGAGGACATTACATCTGGGAGGGGCCACGAAGACATTACATCCAGGAGGGACAACGAGGACATCAAATCCAGGAGGGGTCACGAGTACATCACATCTAGGAGGGGCCACGAGGACATTACATCTAGGAGCGGTCACGAGGACATTACATCTAAGAGGGGCCACGAGGACATTACATCTAGGAGGGACCACGAGGACATTACATCTGGGAGGGGTCACGAGGACATAACATCTAGGTGAGGCTAAGAGGACATACATCTAGGAGGGGTCACAAAGACATCACATTTAAGTGAGGCTACAAGAACATTACATCTGGGAGGGGTCACGAAGACATCACATCAAGGTGAGGCTACGAGGATATCACATCTGGGAGTGGGTCACAAAGACATACATCTAGGTGAGGCTACGAGGACATACATCTAGAAGGGGCCACTAGGACATTACATCTGGGAGGGGTCAAGAAGACATCACATCTAGGTGAGGCTACGAGGACATACATCTAGGAGGGGTCACGAAGACATCACATCTAAGTGAGGCTACGAGGACATTACATCTGGGAGGGGTCACAAAGATATACATCTACAGTAGGTGAGGCTACGAGGACATTACATCTGGGAGGTGTTACGAGGACATTACATCTGAGAGGGGTCACAAAGACATACATCTAGGTGAGGCTACGAGGACAATACGTCTCGGAGGGGTCATGAAGACATAACATCTAGGTGAGGCTACGAGGACATTACATCTGGGAGGGGCCACGAAGACATCACATGCAGGAGGGGTCACGAGGACATCACATGCAGGAGGCGTCACGAGGACATTACCATCAGGAGTGGTCACGAGGACATTACATCTAGGAGGGGCCACGAGGACATCACATCTAAGTGAGGCTACGAGGACATTACATCTGGGAGGGGTCACGAAGACATCACATCAAGGTGAGGCTACGAGGATATCACATCTGGGAGTGGGTCACAAAGACATACATCTAGGTGAGGCTACGAGGACATACATCTAGGAGGGGCCACTAGGACATTACATCTGGGAGGGGTCACGAAGACATTACATCTAGGTGAGGCTACGAGGACATACATCTAGGAGGGGCCACTAGGACATTACATCTGGGAGGGGTCAAGAAGACATCACATCTAGGTGAGGCTACGAGGACATACATCTAGGAGACGTTACAAAGACATCACATCTAGGAGGGAGCCACGAAGACATACATCTAGGTGAGGCTACGAGGATATACATCTGGGAGGGGTCACGAAGACATCACACCTAAGTGAGGATAAGAGCACATTACATCTGGGAGGGGTCACGAGGACATCAAATCTACGTGATGCTACGAGGACATACATCTAGGAGGGGTCAGGAAGACATCACATTTAAGCGAGGCTACGAGGACATCACATATAGATGAGGCTACGAGGACATTGCATCTGGGAGGGGTCACGAAGACATACATCTAGGTGAGGTTACGAGGACATACATCTAGGAGGGGTCACGAGGACATTACATCTGGGAGGGGTCACGAAGACATCACATCTAGGTGAGGCTACGAGGACATACATCTAGGAGACGTTACAAAGACATCACATCTAGGAGGGAGCCACGAAGACATACATCTAGGTGAGGCTACGAGGACATTACATCTGGGAGGGGTCACGAGGACATCATATCTAGGTAAGGCTACGAGGAAATTACATCTGGGAGGGGTTACGAAGACATCACATCTAGGAGGGGTCACGAAGACATACATCTAGGTGAGGCTACGAGGACATTACATCTGGGAGGGGTCACGAAGACATACATCTAGGTGAAGCTACGAGGACATTATATCTGGAAGGGGCCACGAAGACATTACATCCAGGAGGGACCACGAGGACATCACATCCAGGAGGGGTCACGAGGACATCACATCTAGGAGGGACCACGAGGACATTACATCTAGGAGGGACTACGAGGACATTACATTTGGGAGGGGTCACGAGGACATCACATCCAGGTAGGCTACGAAGAAATACATCTAGGATGAGTCACGAAGACATCACATCTAAGTGAGGCTACGAGCACATTACATCTGGGAGGGGTCACAAGGACAACACATCTAGGAGGGACCATGAGGACATTACATCTGGGAAGGTCACGAGGCTATCATATCTAGGTGAGGCTACGAGGACATACATCTAGGAGGGGTCGCGTGGACATTACATCTAGATGAGGCTACGAGGACATACACCTAGGAGTCACTAAGACATCACATCTAGGTGAGGCTACGAGGACATTACATCGGGGAGGGGTCACGAAGACATCACATCTAGGTGAGGCTACGAGGACATTACATCTGGGAGGGGTCACGAAGACATCACATCTAGGTGAGGCTACGAGGACAATTCATCTGGGTGGGGTAACGAAGACATCACATCTAGGTGAGGCTACGAGGACATTACATCAGGGAGGGGTCACAAAGATATTACATCTAGGAGAGGTCACGAAGACATACATCTAGGTGAGGCTACGAGGACATTACATCTGGCAGGGGTCACGAGGACCTCACATCTAGGAGGGGCTACGAGGACATTACAACTAGGAGGGACTACGAGGACATTACATCTACGAGGGGCCACGAGCACATTACATCTACGAGGGACCACGAGGACATTACATCTGGGAGGGGTCACGAGGACATTACATCTAGATGAGGCTACGAGGACATTACATCTGGGAGGGGTCACAAAGACATACATCTAGGTGAGGCTACGAGGACATTACATCTGGGAGGGGTCACGAGGCCATCATATTTAGGTGAGGCTACGAGGACATACATCTAGGAGGGGTCACGGGGACATTACATCTGGTAGGGGTCACGAGGATCATCACATCTAGATGAGGCTACGAGGACATACATCTAGGAGGAGTCACTAAGACATCACATCTAGGAGGGGCCACTAGGACATCACATCTAGATGAGGCTACGAGGACATCACATCTAGGAGTGGTCCGAAGACATCACATCTAGGTGAGGCTACGAGGACATTACATCTGGGAGGGGTCACGAAGACATCACATCTAGGTGAGGCTACGAGGACATACATCTAGGAGGGGCCACGAGAACATTATATCTGAAGGAGTGACGAGGAAATCACATGTGAGTCACGACGACATCACATCTCGGAGGAGCCACGAGGACATCATATCTTGTAGGGGTCACGAGGACATTACATCCATGAGGGGCCACGGGAAAATCACATCTAGGAGGGTCCACGAGGTTCATCCCATTTAGGTGGGACCCCACGAGGACATCAATCCTGAGAATTGTCACGAAGATATCACATCTAGGATGGATCACGGGGACATTAAATCTAAGAGAGGTCACGAGGACATCACATGTATGAGGCGTCACGATGTTCATTAGGACCTAGGAATAGAGGAAACTGCAGCGGGCCTATTGGCCTCCTACCTGGTATCCAGTTTATACCCAAACCCTATCGCTCATATTTCCACCCATCCTATGTTGGAATCTATCAAGAGTTTCCGAGTTAACTTGTTCCACTTATCCACTACTATTTTTCCAAACAAATGTTTTCCTATCTCGCGCCCTAAATCTAAATTTGAGTAATTTAAATCTATTGCTACAAGTTCGTTCCTGGTTGCATAGTTTGAGTACCTTTGTTTAACCCTGCATTTCATTTATACACCTCTATCATATCGCCACTCATTCTACGTCTCACGAGGGACTGCAAATTAAGATGCTTTAACCTGTCTCTGTACTCGAGGTTCCTAATGCCCGGGATTAGTCTTGTCATTCTCCTCAGAATTCTTTCGAGGGATTCTATATTCATTCTGTAATACGGTGGCCAGATTTGAACTACGTAATCCAAGTGAGATCTCACGATGACATCACATCTAGGAGGGGCTACGATGATCATCACATCTAAGAGTGACCATGATGACATCACATCTAGGAGGGGACGCGAGGATATCACATCTAGGAGGTGACGCGAGGATATCACATGTAGGACGAGACGCGAGGATATCACATCTAGGAGGGGACGCGAGGACATCAAATCTAGCAGGGGCCACGAGGACATCACATTTGGGAGGGGTCACGAGGATATCACATCTAGGAGGAGTCACGATGACATCACATCTAG
This sequence comes from Homarus gammarus, assembly GCA_958450375.1. Classification (NCBI taxonomy): domain Eukaryota; kingdom Metazoa; phylum Arthropoda; class Malacostraca; order Decapoda; family Nephropidae; genus Homarus; species Homarus gammarus. Next base: position 44,377 of record CAUDMG010002527.1, read on the forward strand.
AAGGGGCCACGATGACATCACATCTAGGAATGGCCATGATGACGTCACATCTAGGAGGGGCCACGAGGACATCACATCTAGGAGGGGCCACGACATCACATCTAGTAGGAGCCACGAGGACATTACATCTGAAGGAGTCACGAGGAAATCACATCTGAGTCACGACGACATCACATCTCGGAGGAGCCACGAGGACATCACATCATCACATCTTGGAGTGGCCAGGAGGACATCATATCTTGTAGGGGTCACGAGGACATTTATGCGACTGAGCAGCCCTTTCGAGGAGCCACTCTGCTCACCCCACAAGGGGAGGGGACTAGAAAAGGTGCCCGATGCATAGCCTGCCTAAAAAACCAACTTGATTGGGCAACCGCACCCAGTAAGGTCATCCTTATGCTGTCGAAAACACAATCAAAATCACAGATCCAAACAAACACAAACAATACAACCTCTTATGGGTGCTGCATTGAATGTCAGGAACCTTCTGGATGCTGGCACATATGAGCATCCTGAAAAAAGAACTGCCCTAGTTGTAGGTTATGCATCTAGGCTACTGTCCCGAGTAGCAACCTTGTATATAAGCTACTGTGCCGAGTAGCATCTTTGTATGTAATTACGTGGCAACAATGCACGTGTTATGTGGCAACATTGCCCAGAGGCTGCCATATGGCAATGCCATATGGCAATGCAGCCTCAGTCTGGCTCCGTGGGTCGTGCGTGGCACTTCATAAGCACGCTGCTCACTACTTGTATCTCTCCTATCCGTTAATAAATGGACTTCAGTGTTACCCGGTGTTTCCCTACCCATCACTGCCTTCTTCAGGGAACACTTGGAACCTTCACGTGTGGCAAAAGAGCTGGATAGGTATAACATCGTCATTGTCCCTTCTTCTGGAAGGGTAAGCTTGCTGTGGAGAAAAACCGCACTTATGGATTTGGCTTTGCCATCAGCCAACGCATCCTACACAAGCTAACTGAAATGCCTATTGGGATCAATGAGCGCCTCATGACGTTCCGAGTCCCACTGAATCACTCACGTCATGCCTATTTCATCAGTGCATACCCCCCAACACTGGATGTAGAGTCAAGGAGGTCCTTCTACGCCGACTTCGAGAGAGTGTTGTGCTCCTTGGCGACTTCAATGCCAGAGTTGGCAGAGATGATAACATTGGCTGGGAACGATATGGAGAAATGGACTAGGAAAGCGCAATCCCAACGGCCTACTCCTCCTCAGCAAGTGTGCTGCACACAACCTCACTATCACCAATACCTTGTTTAGGCAGGCCCACAAGTTCAAGGGTTCGTGGCAACACCGACGATCCAGACACTGGCATCTCATTGACTACATTATTGTCAGAGAAAGAGATCGCAGCTTGTCCTCATCATCTGTGCTATGCGTGGCTCACACCACTGGGACACTGACCAACGGCTCTTCAAAGCCAAGTTCTCACTTCACCTCACCCCAAAACGGCGAAGGCAGCAAGCCTCTAGAAAAGAGTTTAACACAAAGCATCTAGAGGATCAAGCGGTAGCACATGCTTTCAAATAACAGCTCGAACATGGGCTGATGAACAACCCAAGAGCAAACAACGCAAATCCTTGTGCTAGATCGAAAGAATACACCAGGACTGGTTTGAGGAAAATCACCAGGCAATCAATGTACTCAGCGATGATAAACGTGCTGCTTTAACTGACTGGCAGAAACAACCCTCAGTCTTGGACCAAAGCTGATACCTTCTTCAAGAAGAAAGCTGTGGCCCAGGGGGAACTTCGCAATCTAAAGAATGATTGGTTTAAAAATAAAGCATGTGAAACACAAAAGTTTGCACATCAGCACAAGATGCGCGAATTTTTCAATTCAACCAAAACGTTTTATGGGTGGGTCATTCGTGGCGCAGCTCCCCTCCACTTATCCAATATATATATATATATATACATATATATATGTAACCGGTCGGAATTTACTGAACTTTAATTTCTCACTTGACTTGGGGTTTATTTAAAATTAATAGATGGTAATGGCAGTGGAAGCGCCCCTTTGAGAAAAATCCCGAACCAGCACAAGAACACTTAAATCTACTAAACAAAATAAATTGTCCGTGACCCGTGGAAGGATAGCATCTGTGACTGGGATGAATGAGACACACTGTAAAATTTAGACACTTATATTCCCTCCAACACTACAAACACAATCAAATAATGGTACACCAATATGCGCACCTCTCAACATGAACTTAAAACACTACTCTGGGGAATAAAAGTTATACATGATATAAAAATTATTAGAACCTCAGGCAACAATAAATTTGAAGTATTAAGAACTGTTGCGTGCACACATGAAACAGGCCTTAAAGGCTTTCACACAATAATATCAGTCACTTAGGTATTAAAAAAAGAAATTAACTACTCTACAATGAATAGGCCTTAAGGGCACTCAACAAAATTATATGTCACTGAGGAATGGTAATAAAAATGAGAAATTAAATACTCTACAATGAATAGGCCTTAAGGGCACTCAACAAAATTATATCAGTCACTGAGGAAATGGTAATAACACATGAAATTAAATACTCTACAATGAATAGGCCTTAAGGGCACTCAACAAAATTATAGCACCCCAACAGATGCACACTTCCTAACCTAACCTAACCACTACTCTGGGGAACAAGGTTATACCTGAGATCAGAATTATGAAGAACAATCAGAGGCATTAAAAGAATCAAATCACAGTATCACTCTGGTTCCACTTGATGGCACAAACATTCAAAACAATATTATCAAAATTATCTAGAAACTATTAAACTACACCCGTAATAAGGGAGGGAAAATGTTCCTCCAGGTATCTCCTAGAGACCTAGACTCACGGTCTCAGTGTGTGACCATTAGTCTACTCAGATAGCCTCAGTGTACTCCCAGTGCGTCCATAAAGCGGACGGGAGTGAGCCAATCAGACCTTGTACAGTTGAGAGAAGCTTTAGCGTCCCGTTAGCAAGAGGGTTTCGCTAGCAGCTCGGGACACGTGGTGATGTGCCCGGAGTGGTAAGAACTGATCACTCACTGCTGGTCCCGGGTCGTTTAGTTGTCGGGAGCACTCGTTCACTCAAGAGATCCTTTGCTACCCCGCTAAACAGTGACAGGCCTACTCTGCTCGGTCCAATGGCGACAATCGCCACCCTCAATCATCCACGGCAGTCTCAAACGGCAGTCAATCTCTCGCAGTCAACTCCGGGTCAACTCCAGTCAAGTGGGTTCTCACGGAAACCCTGAAATGAACTCACTGTTAGCTCTAGTTTACTTTATCACTGCCCTATCTAACCCTGTCTGAGATCGAATGAGACTTACTTGTTATACTGCAATATTTCAGCACAGGTGACTAGGCCACGTGACTATTTCTGGGACAGACGCGCAGGGACGTCTTGTTCGTGTGAGTGCTATCCGGGACTGAGAGAGAGCCCGCTTCGTGTCCTCTCAAGGCGTTAGCTTAGGCCTACGTGACCTATTTTCCGCCTAACTAATAACTCCTTGGGACACCCTTTAACATTATTCAGACTGCTAAACGATCTATAATAATTTCAAATTCAATAATAGTCCCTTAACTTCATGAATCGCATCATTATTAATTCGGCAAATTACATTAAATATCATATAGGCCTAGTTCCACAAACTCCCACTATGTGCGGGGAGCGCTCTCTTCCCTCAGACGACCTTGAACGCTCAGTATCGCTAATGGCGGGGCATTCGAAATTACTCTGAAATTTCTGAATATTACATATATATATATATATATATATATATATATATATATATATCTATATATATATATATAATCAACGACCTCACCAGCAAGGAATCGAACCCTCGACCTACTGGGTGGGACTAGGGAATGCTTACCGGCTAGGCCACAAGGACACTAAAAGCAGTCCTAGACTCTGTTATATTTCACACAAAGCCTGTTCATCGAGCTGATGGCGCCGTGAACCTCATTGGGAAACTGCCCGTGCCTCTTATGTGGTGTCAGTAGCATTTTACCGAATCCAGCTGGTATGAAACGCGAGGTACATATATATACTTCATTTTTAGTCCAATTAACACGCGGACTTTGAACATATAATCAACGACCTCACCAGCAAGGAATCGAACCCTCGACCTATTGGGTGGGACTAAGGAATGCTTACCGGCTAGGCCACAAGGACACTAAAAGCAATTCTAGACTCTGTTATATTTCACACAAAGCCTGTTCATCGAGCTGATGGCGCCGTGAACCTCATTGGGAAACTGCCCGTGCCTCTTATGTGGTGCCAGTAGCATTTTACCGAATCCAGCTGGTATGAAACGCGAGGTACATATATATACTTCATTTTTAGTCCAATTAACACGCGGACTTTGAACATATAATCAACGACCTCACCAGCAAGGAATCGAACCCTCGACCTACTGGGTGGGACTAGGGAATGCTTACCGGCTAGGCCACAAGGACACTAAAAGCAGTTCTAGACACTGTTATATTTCACACAAAGCCTGTTCATCGAGCTGATGGCGCCGTGAACCTCATTGGGAAACTGCCCGTGCCTCTTATGTGGTGTCAGTAGCATTTTACCGAATCCAGCTGGTATGAAACGCGAGGTACATATATATACTTCATTTTTAGTCCAATTAACACGCGGACTTTGAACATATAATCAACGACCTCACCAGCAAGGAATCGAACCCTCGACCTACTGGGTGGGACTAGGGGATGCTTACCGGCTAGGCCACAAGGACACTAAAAGCAGTTCTAGACTCTGTTATATTTCACACAAAGCCTGTTCATCGAGCTGATGGCGCCGTGAACCTCATTGGGAAACTGCCCGTGCCTCTTATGTGGTGTCAGTAGCATTTTACCGAATCCAGCTGGTATGAAACGCGAGGTACATATATATACTTCATTTTTAGTCCAATTAACACGCGGACTTTGAACATATAATCAACGACCTCACCAGCAAGGAATCGAACCCTCGACCTACTGGGTGGGACTAGGGAATGCTTACCGGCTAGGCCACAAGGACACTAAAAGCAATTCTAGACTCTGTTATATTTCACACAAAGCCTGTTCATCGAGCTGATGGCGCCGTGAACCTCATTGGGAAACTGCCCGTGCCTCTTATGTGGTGTCAGTAGCATTTTACCGAATCCAGCTGGTATGAAACGCGAGGTACATATATATACTTCATTTTTAGTCCATAACACGCGGACTTTGAACATATAATCAACGACCTCACCAGCAAGGAATCGAACCCTCGACCTACTGGGTGGGACTAGGGAATGCTTACCGGCTAGGCCACAAGGACACTAAAAGCAGTTCTAGACTCTGTTATATTTCACACAAAGCCTGTTCATCGAGCTGATGGCGCCGTGAACCTCATTGGGAAACTGCCCGTGCCTCTTATGTGCTGTCAGTAGCATTTTACCGAATCCAGCTGGTATGAAACGCGAGGTACATATATATACTTCATTTTTAGTGGAATCGCCGCCCTCTCAGACGTTTAAACAATATTACTTTTCTGATTACTTCTCGGTGTGCATGCTGTTGATGTTACTTGTTAAGTAAACTGTGGCTGGTGTATTTCACTGTGTTCACGTCTGTTGTGAATTCGTGTTTGTAATTATTGAACTTTCTGTATAAGAAAAAAGATTTATATACAACCTCTTTTCATATTCGTTCATCTCTTTAGTTAACTTTATTTATGGTAAGTAACACTGATATTTGTCTGATCTTGGCTACCTTTGGCCTAACCGATATATATTTTACGTGTTTTTTTTGCGGAATCGGTTGATTTGCAAAATGACCGGTATGCATATTGGTAATTTTGCATAGTAACTTACTAACAGACAACCTAAACTAACGTAACCTTATCGTTAGGATAGTTTAGGTTGTTGCACATGTGGAGGACTACATCAAGTGCGTTGGCGCTTGTCTGCCTCGTTGTGCAGTCGGGCTATCTCAAAAGTATTGACATTTTCTCGTTGTGGTGCTCCTCCAAGCGTTACGGTGTGGAGTAATCGACTCCCATGTAAGGGGGTCGATCTGGCAATTTTTCGGGTAACGCCCTCCGGCGTTCCGTTTACTATTCGTTAGGCGACTGTAAATTAGCTGCCTTAGCAGTCTACTGTCGTCCACGTGGGTAACATGGCCAGTCCAGCATAGCTGTTTGTGGATAATGGTAGCCTCGATGCTCCTACAGTTGGTGTCAGCAAGGATGCTGGCATTTGTTCTCTTGTCTTCCCAGCGAAAACGGGGGATGGATTGTAGACTACGTTGGTAAAAGTATTCAAGTGCCTTGAGATGCCTCCTGTATGAAACCCATGCCTCACTGCCACATAGAAGGGTGGGGAGGACCACTGCCCGATATACGTGTAATATTGTAGATAATTTCAGTCCCTACAGCTAAAGACATGGTTTCGGAGTCTGCCAAATGTTTGAAATGTACTTCTGTTCCGATGCTGAATCTCTTCATCGATGTCTGCGGTGGTGGACAGGTGGAAGCCGAGATACCGAAAGTGGGTGACATTACAGAGGGTAGTACTTTACCACCATCACCCGTAACATGCTTCACACATATGCTCAGAGCACACCCATACTTTAAGGTATTACAGCCGTTCATCAACCTTGAAGAAGAACCCCTACGTCCCACGTGTGCAATCAACCAAGAGGAGCGTTGATTACACACCTTGACTTGGTTAATTCGATCACATTCACCCAATACTGGGGAGATAAATGTCTCTATGTACCCAATAGACTCCTGGTCTCAGTGTGTGACCTTTCATTCACTCAGGCTGCACTCAGTTTTACTCTCAGTACTCCATGGACAGGAAGAGAGTAACCCTGACTAACTGACTGAAGAGATGTGGTGTTGTATGAACCAAGGTGGGGAGATTTGATGACCCAAAACGACCACCGACCAAGTGCGGCCTCTGTTCCCACATAGTTAGTCGTCAGGAACACTCGTTCACCTCGTGCGTGGCCGGTTATACTACCGCTAAACACCCGTTAACCGACAGACCGAATGGGTTCTCAAAAACCCTGCAAGAGAACACTCTGTTAGCTATAGTTAATTTCTTCTCCGCCCTATCTAAACACTGTCTGAGATCGAATAAAACTTACTTGCAACACTGATGAATCGTGGGCGAGAAGGGACGAGGCTACTTGGTCGTTTTCCTTGCCAGAGACGCATGGATGACGTCTGCTTGGCCCAGACGCCTGCGCGCTATTGAGCTCCAGCCCGCCTCACGTCTCTCCAAGGCGTTCGCCTGGCCTAGTGACGTCATCTTTTTGCGTAACTTATAGTTTCTTTGGGACACACGTAACATATTTAGACTGAGAAACGATCTACAATAAATTTAATAATTGTCCCTTGACTTCATGAATCGTGTCTACATTAATTCGATAAAGCACAGTTAGTTTTATATAGGACTAGTTCAAAATGCTTCCGCCGCGCTTGATGGCGTTGCTTGAGCTTATTTGACTCGCCATGAGGCGTGGGTGTTTCAGCCTGGTCTACTGATGCTTTCATGTTTCGGCAGATTGGTTATTTTTGTTCTAACGTCTCTAAATATCACACCAAAGTTTCTGGATATTACAATCGACTCCCCTAAAAAGAGACAGCACTGTCCTCATGCGCTGAGAGTAAAAAGTATACATACAACCCGCCCCCCCCCCCCTCAAGAGGAGACCCTGCTCTAATAACTGCATCTCACACCTGCAACATGCTTAAAGCAGCATTTCCGTTCTCCAACTTCCGGCACCCATGATGATGCTAGTATTCCTTTTTTCCCTCTCTTATATATATATATATATATATATATATATATATATATATATATATATATATATATATACATATATATATATATATATATATATATATATATATATATATATATATATATGCAAGTAAATCACTGAGGGTGCGCGTGATCCAGGTATATGGTGATAACCACAAGAAAAGAAGAAAACACGAAGTTCCCAAGCGCTTTCATGTAATTCACATCTTCAGGGGTAAACATTCATACTCAAGCTAGCAAGCTGAAGTGTACTTCCTGTAAGCAAGAACACGCCTCCTTTGACATGCACTGCCCATCTTGGAAGAATGAGAAGAAAAGTGAGTCATACCAATTTAGCACTAAAAATGGTAGGATTATATAAGTAAAGAATGATTATGAACAACAATGGCACCAAATAAACTGTTTTAATTCAATGAATAAGGAAATAATTAATAAAGGAAGTGTACAAATATTTCACCCACGTAAAGCAGCGACCACATGAATTTTTAAACAAAATAAGTAACACTAATTACGGAGTATGTTATGTTTGAGTCAAGCTCAAACACAATATATGGTTCAGAGACAATACACTCCTCTATTTTCGTGATGGTATCCCAGGCCAGACTGAGATCATTCGGACCTATCACCACTTGCAAAGGGATGACACACGAACACGTACTGAACAAGTCAGTTCAGCAGCTCGGTCCAGCACCTGTCACACAGACAGGGACTGGACCTGTGAAATCTTAAATAATCCGTAAAAAATAAAAAAAATTAAAATAGCACCAGAGTATGTAAATATTAAAATTGTACTGTCGTTATGATTAAACAAAATGGCAAAAAAAGAATGAAAATTCTCTTCTGCCAAGTCAAAATATGTAATACAAGTTTTGTTTAATTCAGATTCCCAACAATATTTGGAAACGTACAATTTATAACAGCTCGCCGTGGCTCCCTTGGGGGCTATGGGCCCCAGGTTGAGAACCACTGGTCTAAACAGTGCTCATATTCCCTGCCAACCAATATATATAATTACCATATAAATTTAATTTACTTGGAGAACTTCCATGTTCCAAACAATATCACTTGATCATCTTATGGAGTAGAAAGGCATCAGGGATATTACATATTCATTTTTCCCTTTACAAATAACAACTGACCTCAACCTATCTCTATCTACAGGTTTTGTCAGAGACGTAACTGGCAGCTATGCCATCAGCATTTGGGTGTTGGCCGCCATGATATTCCTTTGTTTTATTCTGTGGCTCTTCATGCCAGCCGCTGTTGCCTACGACAACAAAAGAAGCCAGAAGGAACGTAAGCAGGAACCTTCAGACGCTTGAAGCAGTGTATGCAGTAACCTAGGGACGACTGAAGGAACGTAAATATGATCCTTGAGACAACTGAACGAACGTAAGCATGATCCTTGAGACGACTGAAGGAAGGAAAAACACATTCCTTGAGACGACTGAAGGAGCGTAAACATGATCCTTGAGACGACTGAAGGAGCATAAACATGATCCTTGAGACAACTGGAGGAGTGTAAACATGATCCTTGAGACAACTGGAGGAGCGTAAACATGATCCTTGAGCGACTTAGGGAGTGTAAATATGATCCTTGAGACGACTGAAGGAGCATAAACATGATCCTTGAGACAACTGGAGGAGCGTAAACATGATCCTTGAGCGACTTAAGGAGTGTAAACATGATCTTTGAGACGACTGAAGGAGCATAAACATGATCCTTGAGCAACTTAAGGAGTGTAAACATGATCCTTGAACCGACTGAAGGAGCATAAAGATGATCCTTGAGCGACTTAAGGAGTGTAAACATGATCCTTGAGACGACTGAAGGAGCGTAAACATGATCCTTGAGCGACTTACGGAGTGTAAACATGATCCTTGAGGCGACTGAAGGAGCGTAAACATGATCCTTGAGACGACTGAAGGAGCGTAAACATGATCCTTGAGACAACTGGAGGAGCGTAAACATGATCCTTGAGACGACTGAAGGAGTGTAAACATGATCCTTGACACGACTGGAGTACCGTAAACATGATCCTTGAGACAACTCGAGGAGCATAAACATGATCCTTGAGCGACTTAAGGAGCGTAAACATGATCCTTGAGACGACTGAAGGAGCGTAAATATGATCCTTGAGACAACTGGAGGAGCGTAAACATGATCCATGAGACGACTTAAGGAGTGTAAACATGATCCTTGAGACGACTGAAGGAGCGTAAACATGATCCTTGAGACAACTGGAGGAGCGTAAACATGATCCTTGAGCGACTTAATGAGTGTAAACATGATCCTTGAGACGACTGAAGGACCGTAAACATGATCCTTGAGACGACTGAAGGACCGTAAACATGATCCTTGAGAAGACTGAAGGAGCGTAAACATGATCCTTGAGACGACTGAAGTAGCGTAAACATGATCCTTGAGCGACTTAAGGAGTGTAAACATGATCCTTGAGACGACTGAAGGAGCGTAAACATGATCCTTGAGACAACTGGAGGAGCGTAAACATGATCCATGAGACGACTTAAGGAATGTAAACATGATCCTTGACACGACTGGAGTACCGTAAACATGATCCTTGAGCGACTTAAGGCGCGTAAACATGATCCTTGAGGCGACTGGTGGACCGTAAACATGATCCTTGAGACAACTGGAGGAGCGTAAACATGATCCTTGAGCGACTTAAGGAGCGTAAACATGATCCTTGACACGACTGGTGGACCGTAAACATGATCCTTGAGCGACTTAAGGCGCGTAAACATGATCCTTGACACGACTAAAGAAAGATCTGGCCTAGTTCCAAAATCTCGTTACTACAAATATCGTCCTTCAATGAATATATTGTCATAAATTTTCCATAAGTTTTGAGAAAAAATTTGTCTATAATATATGTGAAAATTTTTATTAGATAAAGATGGGTGAGTCGCTTTAACTTGGTGGAGGAGACATATTGTTGTGTAATTCAGCTTGTTAACTCTTGTTAGAAATTTGTTTATTTTGGTGTAAAGTAGAGAATTTTGGGAATGATTAGAAGTCACTAGTGGTGATCAATAGTGTGTAATGGGGGAGAAGTTTGGGTGATCAATAGTGTGTAATGGGGGAGAAAGTTTGGCTGATCAATAGTGTGTAATGGGAGAGAAAGTTTGGGTGATCAATAGTGTGTAATGGGGGAGAAAGTTTGGGTGATCAATAGTATGTAATGGGAGAGAAAGTTTGGGTGATCAATAGTGTGTAATGGGGGAGAAAGTTTGGGTGATCAATAGTGTGTAATGGGGAAGAAAGTTTGGGTGATCAATAGTGTGTGATGGGAGAGAACGTTTGGGTGATCAATAGTGTGTAATGGGAGAGAAAGTTTGGGTGATCAATAGTGTGTAATGAGGGAGAAAGTTTGGGTGATCAATAGTGTGTAATGGGGGAGAAAGTTTGGGTGATCAATAGTGTGTAATGGGAGAGAAAGTTTGGGTGATCAATAGTGTGTAATGGGAGAGAAAGTTTGAGTGATCAATAGTGTGTAATGGGGGAGAAAGTTTGGGTGATCAATAGTGTGTAATGGGAGAGAAAGTTTGGGTGATCAATAGTGTGTAATGGGGGAGAAAGTTTGGGTGATCAATTGTGTGTAATGGGGGAGAAAGTTTGGGTGATCAATAGTGTGTAATGGGGGAGAAAGTTTGGGTGATCAATAGTGTGTAATGGGGAGAAAGTTTGGGTGATCAATAGTGTGTAATGGGAGAGAAAGTTTGGGTGATCAATGTATGTATATTATGTATGTTGTATGTATATTATGTATGTATATTATGTATGTGCTCCATTTATATGCACTATTTATTCAGCCTAGCTAGCAGCGTGTGGCAAAGTATTTACCATGTCCCACACGCTTAATTAATGTGCCTGGCGGCATATGGAAGCTGTTAATGTATCACTTGCCACATGTCGTCTAGAGGCTAGTTGACCCCCATACAGAGTAAGGAGCGCTACCTCCTTTGTGTACATATTTGTTTATCCAGTAAATGGAACCTACGAAAACTCTACAGGTATTTGTGTTCGCTCCTGTATATAGAACTTGATACCCAGAACACATGCATGGCGCAGTGTGTCATTATACTGGACCATTATACAAGTGAAGTGTAAAGTTTGTGGCAAGACCGGCTTATGGACCCCTGCTCTATGTCAACCACCGCTAATGGCCGTCTCTTCAAAGAATTTATAGCAACTTTGAGCAGTGTCAGTGACAGTGATTTTCTGTGAAGTGTATAGTGCATTGTGTGTTTAGTGCCATAACTGTGTGACCTTGTTCTAAAGGATTCCCAAGGTGTAATGCATGTTCAGGGCATGTGTGAGGAGTAGAGTTCATTACAGCCTCCTTTGACCGTGTCCAGAATGTTACGAGTTGGGGATTTAGAATATAGTTAAACTTCTACCCAGATCCCAACAGGCAACAACAATAAAAAAACAAAGACAATCGGACTATAAAAGGGTAGACAAAGGATGCAAGTTTTTGTTGTGTATAATAAAGTACCAAAAATCCCTTAACAAAATATTCAGCTTTCTATAATTTACCCTTAACCATATTTAACTTAAACATACGCAACAGTGGCTTAACAGTATATACATATTTATACAACATAAAACAATTTGAAGCAAGGTGGATGTGGGGAGGCAATATAAGATTACAAATACTTAAGTGCGGAGCTGAGATGGCTGACGAGTAAGGCTGAGTATTGTAGAAGACAGTAAGTAGTCACTGTGCCGTAGGTTTCCAGGATAGGTGATCCTGTGGTCACCTCCCAGAGTGAACTGAACTCTCATCGAACTGGAGCTGATGAGGAAGACTTGGAGGAGGTGACGCAACAACCAGGATATGGAGAAGGGAAACTAAGAGTGGTAACTAAGACTAGTCATACTCGGGTTTCGTCCCTAGATGGCGTTGCTCGTGGTGCTGGGTAGGTAGATCATGACAATAGATGGCGTGGTTCGTAGCGCTGAGTAGGTAGATCATGACAATTGATGGCGTGGTTCGTAACACACCCCTCCTCCAAAGACCTCCATAGCGCGGGCGCGAAGGAGGTAATCACCTGGTGCGTCTGGAGAGTAGCTGCTGCATTTCCACTGGAGCTCGGGATAAGGAGTCCGCAATCAGGTTGTCCACCCCCTTTATGTGCCGGATTTGTAGATTATAGGGCTGGGTGAGGAAAGCCCAGCGGAGGATTCGCTGGTTGAAGGTCTTGTTGGTTTGGATGAACGTGAGTAGGTTATGGTCGGTGAAGACTGGGGTTGTTTGTGGGCAAGACTGGAGGTAACATTCAAACTTCTTTATTGCCAACACCAGAGCCAGGGCCTCCTTCTCTATGGTCGAGTAGTTTTCTGATGTTTTTTCAACTTGGAGTAGTATGCCACAGGGTGAAGGATCATCAGTGGTTGGGTCGGGTTGTAGGAGCACAGCCCCCACTCCGACACCGCTAGCGTCGATTTGCAGATGGAAGGGCAAGGTGTAGTCAGGGGGGTGGACTACAGGCTTGGAGGCAAGGAAGGCTTTGAGGAGGTGGAAAGACTGGTCGCACCTCTGGTTCCAGATGTAAGGGACCGCAGAACAGGTAAGGTCTGTGAGGGGTCTGGCCACGCTGGAGAAGTTACTGCAGAACCGACGGTAGTAGCCGCACATCCCCAGGAAGCGCATGAGTTCCTTCCTCGTCCTTGGAGTGGGGAAGGACAAGATGGCTTTAACGTTTGCGTCCTTGGGTCTCACCATACCATGCCCAACGATATGTCCCAGGTAAGTCACTGAGGCTCGGCCAAAAGCAGATTTAGCCAGGTTTATGGTGAATCCAGTCTTTTGCAGTCGTGCGAACAGTATCTCCAAACGCACCAGATGTTCGTCCCAGCCGTCCGACACCACCATCAGGTCATCCAGGTAGGCGAACGTCCCACCTAGGTCCTGAATCAGGTTATTGATTGCCCTCTGGAATGTGGCTGGAGCATTAGAAAAGCCAAACGCCATAACCAAATATTGAAAAAGACCAAATGGAGTTATAAATGCTGAGATTATTTTTGCCCTATCCGTGAGTCCCACTTCATAATATCCTTTCAACATGTCAACCGTACATATAAATTTTGCACATCCTATGCTGTCTATCATATCTTCAATCAAAGGTAAAGGGTAGGAGTCTGAGACAGTGACCTGGTTCACTTTACGATAATCGGTACAGAAACGAAAAGTGCTATCGGGTTTTGGAATGAGAAGGCAAGGTGAAGCCCAGAGGGAGGTACTAGGCTCAGCTAAGTTATGTTTAAACAAAAAATCTTCCTCCTTTTTCATAATCTCTCTTTTTTGTGGATTTAGTCGATATGCTGGTTGCCTAATGGGTTGTACAACATCTGAGATTAGCTTAATATCATGTTTAAGTATATTGCAAAACCCTGGGAGGTCTGACGTGACTTTAGGAAATGTTGATAATAACTTAGTGAGATCTATTGCTTGAGATGGATTCAGAACAGAAAAATACTCACCCAAGTTGTTGAGTATGTGACTGTTAGCACGGTTTTCTTTAGGTAGAGGGAAGTCTAAATTCTCCAATAGATCCATGTCATCTGTCTCCGGCTCCGGCCCTGACAAAACCGTATGCAATACAGGTAAGCTTATAGCCTCTGGGATGTCTTCCTCTGACTGTCTGGAATGGTAAAGTTTCATCAGATTAAAGTGAACAAGTTGTGAATCTTTTCTGAGATCAGGAGTATGGACTATATAGTTGAGGGGAGATAATTTATTAGCATTGATTTGAAAGTTTTGATGGAACCGTTCCAAGCAACCTTGGGACGGTGGGTGGTAAGCCGAAGATGTACAATGGTCCACACTGAGGTCTTTCATCACCTGTTTGTAAAAAAATGGATCAGATTGTTGGGCTTTAATGAACTCATCCTTACTAATGGTCTTATTGTACAGATCTTCTGTAGGTAGGAAGATATTGGAGGTGGTTTTAGATGAAGAGGGCCCATTTCGCACACTCTGTGACCGGGTGACAGCACAAGACGGGAAAAGGTGAGGAATAGTTTCTTCAAAGTCAGTGGTGGAGTTGACAGGTAAGGGAGAGTCGACTGTCTTTATGTTGGGAACCACTAGATCTCCTACCAAGTCATTACCCAATAATAAATGAATGCCGCTCACAGGCATTGGATCTTTCCTAATGGCTACTTGCACTTCCCCAGTAATCAAGGGACATTGGAGGTGAACTTTAGCTGGGGGATAGGAAGAATGGGATGAGAGATCTGAAATTAGAACACTCATTAGTAAATGCGGTAGATATATCAGGAATGACGTTAAACAGGAGGATAGATTGTGCTGTGCCCGTATCACGTAGTATACAAATAGGGAAAGAACGAGACCCCTCTATGATTGAAATTATTCCCTCATAGCTGAATGAAGAGAAGAGATCCTGATGAGGCCTTTCCACATTGGTGGTTGCTATTGGTTTGAATTTGGGATCCAAGGAACTACTTTTAGAAGTTCGACACTTTGGGTGTTTACAAGACTGGATCGTATGGCCTGGATTTTTACAGTAAGAACAATAAAACTTGGTTGCATCAGGGGGGGTAGGTGTGGGACCTTTCGACCTACCACTCACGTCCCCAAGGTTATCATCAGAGGAGGACCTAACATGCCGGAAAGAACCACGGTCCCTACTGCACAGTGACTCCACCAGCAAGGCGTACGCATCAGCCAGCCGCACGCCCTAAATTAACCTCTCCACGCTCCTCCACATGCTTCAAGATGTGAAATGGTATCTTGCTCTTCCACTCCTCCAGGACTACCAAGTTTAACAAATCCTGAGGTGGCCATTGTTAAGAAAACCTAGATAAATTAATAATGGTCAAAAAATAAGATAAGTGGATAACCCTAGAAAATATCACGGCAGTGGATTACCAGAAAGTCCCGGAAACTACCCAAGTTATACCTAGGGAAATTACACTTATGAATATTGTTCTTCTGAGAAGATCCTTAGATAAGGGTAAGAGACTTGAAAGAGGAAGGGCGTATTACGCATTAATATAAAGATCCGGATTAACAACCCATAGATACTTGAAACAGGAAGGGCGTATTACGGCATTAATATAAAGATCCAAATTAACAACCCTTAGATACTTGAAACAGGAAGGGCGTATTACGGCATTAATATAAAGATCCGGATTAACAACCCTTAGATACTTGAAACAGGAAGGGCGTATTACGTCATTAATATAAAGATCCGGATTAACAACCCTTGAGTAAACAGGAAGGGCGTATTACGGCATTAATATAAAGATCCAGATTAACAGCCCTTAGATACTTGAAACAGGAAGGGCGTATTACGTCATGAATATAAAGATCCGGATTAACAACCCTTGAGTTCCTTGATTACACTGGTCAACATAAAAAAAAAAATTCTCGTGGTTCTGGATCAAAACAGTCTGATTCTAGTGTAATTGTATGTGCTGAACTCAATTATGACATTTGTATAGCTGTATCAGGCTCAGTTTTCCAGAACCAGCATATCTATATATTTAGTGTACCATGCTATTCATACAGTAATTTATATGCTCATTGGCTCCACTTATGCAATTATTTTGTCCTGATTTGTGCTTTTTTGTTTGTTTCAGTTTGCTGATTCATGATATTGCATATCTACACCTGCATGATTTGTAATTACTCTGAAATTAACAAAACATGGAACGTCGCAAGTGTGTGAACGGTGCTGACAGTTTTTGCTACATATGTGGTGCCTTCACTCCTGGTAGCCTCAAGAAACCAATCACAAAAGCTGTTCGACTGAACTACAAAAGTTACTTCAAATGTCATTTGGGTGACCAAGACAAGAAATGGACACCTCATGTAGCCTGTAAGTCTTGTGTTAACCACCTGAGCGAGTGGATGTGTAGTAAACGAAGTTCAGGAATGCCGTTTGCTGCACCAATGACATGGCGTGAACCTAAAGACCACAGTAGTGACTGCTACTTCTGTCTCACAAATATTAAGGGAATAAAAATCAAGACACGAGGCAAGGTACAGTATCCCAATATTGCTTCTGCAATCTGACCAGTACCGCACAGTGCTGAACTTCCAGTCCCAAATCCACCGACTGAACAAGAATTGAGTGATTCCGATTCTACCTCTACCTCAATGGAAAACGACTACCAGGATGACTCTGAAAATACCGGGCCTAAACTATTTACTCAAGAAGCGTTTCATGATCTCATCAGGGACCTAAACTTGTCAAAAGAAAAGGCTGAAGTTTTGGGATCCAGACTAAAGCAGCGTAGCCTGCTAGAAGATGGAGTGCATATCACTACAGCGCGTTACCGACATAGACAGCTGTCTGCATTTTTCAAGATGGCAAACAACCTTTGTTATTGCGAGGACGCAGTATCTCTCATGCAACAACTCTGCAAGTCTGAAACATACAAGACAGAGGATTGGAGGCTGTTTATAGACTCAGGAAAAGACTCTCTGAAAGCTGTTCTTTTACACAATGGCAATCGGCTTCCATCTGTCCCAATAGCACACGCAACAAAAATGACTGAGAGCTATGAAACAATGAAAATTCTGTTGGCCGCTATAGAGTATGAGAAACACCAGTGGAAGATATGTGGCGATCTCAAAGTCATCAGTTTACTACTAGGCCTTCAGAGTGGCTACACAAAGCACATGTGCTTTTTGTGCTTGCGGAACAGCAGAGCTGATGCAGAGCACTATGTGAGAAAGGATTGGCCGACAAGACCAAGAGATGCGCCTGGAAGGTTTAACTGTGCTCACAATCCGCTTGTAGATCCAGAAAAGATATTTTTGCCTCCACTGCATCTAAAGCTCGGTTTGGCTAAAAATTTCATCAAAGCTATGGATCAATTCGGTGCTGGGACTCTATACTTATCTCAGAAACTAGGTGGTGTGGTTTCCGAAGCCAAGTTGAAAGCAGGTGTCTTGAATGGACCACAAATTCGTATACTAGTTAATGATAGCGAATTCACCAAAACATTGAACCCACTGGAGAAAAAAGCATGGGAATCATTTGTCAATGTGTCAAAGAATGATCTTGGAAACTATCGTGCTGACAACTACAAGGAAATCGTAACAACCATGCTTCAGAATTATCATGCATTGGGAGCAAGGATGTCCTTGAAATTGCATTTTTTCCACTCTCATATTGAATTTTTCCCAGGTAACCTTGGAGACGTTAGTGATGAACACGGCGAAAGATTTCATCAAGATATCGCCATAATGGAGAGCAGATATCAGGGACAATTCAGTCCTAACATGATGGGCGACTATTGCTGGACACTGCAACGAGAAGAGAGCAAGCTGTACAAGAGAAAGAGTAAAGTTCAGAAGCACTTTTAGAACTTCATATTTTGTCATTATAAAGGATTTGAACTCATGTTTTTTGGTACAATTTTTTATGAGCTTATCTGTGATAGGTTTAAAATTGTATCTTGCATGACGCGATAATGTTACTATATTTACTATTTTTTTTATTCTTTAAGAAAGTAGGTCTGATGGTAGAATGAAACATCCAATTAATATTCATTAATATGAAATTAGTCATGAAAGCACAGTCACATGAGATAATCTCATCTTTTGCACGACACGTGATGGAATATTAAATATTTGTACCTATTGATATTTTATAAAACCTGGTCTGATAGAACAAAACAAATATCAGATTCGAATTCAGCAATATGAAATTAGTTGTGTGAGCATGATCTCATATGTGAACCATTTTGGCTGTTGACCAGTGTTATCCATGAATATATCCATGAATCTATACAACAACCTGTGCATTATCGGGTATTTCAACTTCCGAAATATTGACTGGGACAACATTATAGGTGACTGAATCTGAAGACTTCCTAGATGCAGTACAGAACAATTTTTTAAAACACCTAATTACAGAACCTACTAGAGGTGACAATATATTACACTTAGTATTAACAAATAAAGAAAATATTATCAGACATATCACAATAGGGGAAGAACTTGGGAACAGTAGACTGCTAAAGCAGCTACTTTACAGTCACCAGACGAATAGTAAACGTAACGCTGGCCAAATCGTCCCCGTCACTTGGGAGACGATTACCCCGCACCGTAACACTTTGGGAGCACCACACGAGAAGGTGCCACTTATTCGAGTTAACCCGACTGCAAACCGAGGCAGACAAGAGCCAACACAGGAAAGACGTTATCGTCTTCCTTCCCGGACGAGATGTAACCCTCCACACGTGCAACATCTGTAAACGACTCTGCCGGTCCCGTATCGGCCTTTCTAGTCACCTCAGAACTCGCCAACTAAGGTGACGTCCCTAATAACTCATATCATTTTATCATAGCTGGGTGATCGTCATACTCGATTCCGAGTGACAGCACAGTAGTAGTAGCGGGGACAGTGAGCTTTCTTCGACATCAGCATTTCTGATCCCATGGCAGCATGTCACCGTAACCTAACTCTCGATGCTGCACACAGGAGGAACGAGAACGACAGAGAAGGGCATATGGGGAGAGAATTCAAAACGTTGATCAAGGCAGCTTCACTGCTCTAGTGTTCACAACCTCTGGTGGGATGGGACCAAGTGCAAGATGTTTCTACGCCAGACTCGTGGAGGTGATCTCCGAAGAGAAGCAGCAGCCCAGATGTTATGTTACAGCCTGGATGAGATGTCGACTGTCTTTCTCTCTCCTTCAGTCGGCTTTGCTCTGCCTCAGGGGAACGAGAGCTTCTGCCCCAATTCCGACAACTGCTGCAGATATTGACTATGAGGCTACAGTCAATGAATGCGGCATAGATCTGCGGCTCAACTACTTCAACACAGATAGGATAGCTACTTATGTATTAGGATATTTAATATTATGGTAATAAAATGGTGGCGAAGGTGTGGCTATTGGGGAAGGCTGGAGGCTTTGAAAAAAATATAAAAAAGTAGTAGTAGTAGTAGTTGTAGTAGTAGTAGTAGTAGATGGATGGATGGATGGATGGATGGATGGATGGATAGATGTATAGATAAGTAGATGCTCAACAGTATAGTGAGGTCGGCAGCAGACAATCGGCCTCCCAGTGATAGTGCAAGTTTTACCCTTAAACTGAGGTAAATTAGAAGGCAACATTCAGAGATTCATTTGAAGTGGGACGAGACTTTAGTGAGGTAATGACACGCACTGGTGCTGCTGCCTCTGCCTCCTATTATCAATCTTGTCTAATTTTGAGGTAAAGCTCCAGCTATATAACACATGCGTGCTGTCTGGGGGATGGGGGAGAGGGGTGGGCTCGGGGGTGTGTTGAGGGAAGGGGTGAGGGTTGGGGGTGGGAAGTGGGGGTGGCGTGGGGGGGAGGTTGGGGGTGGGAAGTGGGGGTGGCGTGGGGGGGGGTGTGGGAGGGGTGGGAAGTAGGGGGTTGGGGGGCTAGGGGTGGGAAGTGGGGGGGGGGTAGGGGGGTGAGAACTCGATCTCAAGGTGTTCTATACACTTAACTCATCATGTATTTTATCTAGGTTTGGTGGTGGTGTTGTGAGGAGTTAATTTACTTTGATAACTACTAAGACTTTAAGACCGCTTCACTATGGGACCCCACTTATAACACCTTTAATTTGGGACCTCACTTATCACACCTTTACTAAGGGAACCTCACTTATAATTAACGCCAGCGATGTTATTCAGCGCAGAAACACGTAGTAAACCAGAAGTAAACAAACTATCATCATTAAACACGTATTTTGGGATGATACAGGCGCTTGTCATCAATAATTACAAGTTATGAGGTTTATATGTTTGAGAATGTTAATGTGTGTGTGTGTGTCAGTAGTATGATCTATCTTTGTGTGTGTGTGTGTGTGTGTGTGTGTGTGTGTGTGTGTGTGTGTCGTGTTTATCATTTTTATTTTCCATTGTAGTGTGTTGGGTGCCACATATGTTCCAAACTCAACATATGGGTCTCGTTTCTTAGATCAGGTCACATATAGAGAGGCAGAACCTGTGGCTCGCCTTCTGCAGATTGTAGCATCAGTCAGTGAGACAGTGTTGTAGGGCAGCGAGGCCTCCTCACTACGCCCTCGCCTCATCCTTATTTCTATCATCTACTACCTGAAGACGGCGACGCTGAAGACCTGATTTTTTTTTTTTTTTTTTACGGGGATTAGCCCATCCGGGCACAGGTCACTGATTCACATCAGGACCTGGAGGGCGAAAATGTAATAACAATAATAATAATAATAATAATATAATAATAATAATAATAATAATATAATAATAATACCAATAATCTATATATATATATATATATATATATATATATATATATATATATATATATATATATATATATATATATATATAAATTATATATATATATATATATATATATATATATATATATATATATATATATATTTATATACATATATACATAGAAAACAAAGAAGTATGTCTGTGAGTTTGTTTGTGTGTTTGTGTGTGTGTGTGTGTGTGTGTGTGTGTGTGTGTGTGTGTGTCCGCACGAGAATCTCGGAAACTACTTTACCTATCTGTAGTGATAATGAATGGCTTTATATGTAGTGATGATGGATGATGTTATATGTAGTGATGATGGATATTGTTATATGTAGTGATGATGGGTGCTATATGTAGTGATGATGGATGGTATTATGTGTAGTGATGATGGATGGTGTTATATGTAGTGATGATGGATGATGTTATATGTAGCGATGATGGATGGTGTTATATGTAGTGATGATGGATGGTGTTATATGTAGTGATAATGGGTGGTGTTATATGTAGTGATGATCTATATCCATATAAAACAAAGAAGTCTTTCTGTTTGTCTGTGTGTCCGCACGAGAATCTTAGAAACTACTTTACCGATCTGTAGTGATGATGGATGGTGTTATATATAGTGATGATGGGTGGTGTTATATGTAGGGATGATGGATGGTGTTATATGTAGTGATGGTGGATGATGTTATATGTAGTGATGATGGGTGGTGTTAAATGTAGTGATGATGGATGGTGTTATATGTAAAGATGATGGATGATGTTATATGTAGTAATGATGGATGGTGTTATATGTAGTGATGATGGATGGTGTTATATGTAGTGATGGTGGATGATGTTATATATAGTGATGATGGATGTTGTTGTATGTAGTGATGATGGATGGTGTTATATGTAGTGATGATGGATGATGTTATATGTAGTAATGATGGATGGTGTTATATGTAGTGATGATGGATGGTGTTATATGTAGTGATGATGGGTGGTGTTATATGTAGTGATGATGGATGGTATTATATGTAGTGATGATGGATGGTGTTATATGTAGTGATGATGGATGATGTTATATGTAGTAATGATGGGTGGTGTTATATGTAGTGATGATGTTATATGTAGTGATGATGGGTGGTGTTATATGTAGTGATGATGGATGGTGTTATAAGTAGTGATGATGGATGGTGTTATATGTAGTGATGGTGGATGATGTTATATGTAGTGATGATGGGTGGTGTTATTTGTAGTGATGATGTTATATGTAGTGATGATGGGTGGTGTTATATGTAGTGATGATGGATGGTATTATATGTAATGATGATGGATGGTGTTATACTGTATGTAGTGATGATGGATGATGTTATATGTAGTGATGATGGGTGGTGTTATATGTAGTGATGATGGATGGTGTTATATGTAGTGATGATGGGTGGTGTTATATGTAGTGATGATGGATGGTATTATATGTAGTGATGATGGATGGTGTTATATGTAGTGATGATGGATGATGTTATATGTAGTAATGATGGGTGGTGTTATATGTAGTGATGATGTTATATGTAGTGATGATGGGTGGTGTTATATGTACGTTTCCTTCAAATTTCTCACGACTTTCACTCTATATTTACGAGAGAGAGAGAGAGAGAGAGAGAGAGAGAGAGAGAGAGAGAGAGAGAGAGTATATATAACTTATGAATCACTAACAATCAAGGATAAATATATTAACAAATACACCTAAACAAAAACATTACAAAAACAAATTAAAAACAAGATAGTATTTACAACCCAAGAGATTAACTAAAGGTAACCTCTTAAGTAAATTCTCAGGTATATAGGCTAAGTTAATTAAGGCGTAAATACCTGAGTCTTTAGGAATTATCACCTGACTACTGTGATTGTTATTCTATCTTATTCTATTTCCTTAATTAAATAACGTTTTCCTTACTTATGTCTCATTTATTCCTTTGTATTTTATTTTCTTATCATCTGTTCATTGCTCTCTCTCTCTCTCTCTCTCTCTCTCTCCTTGTCTCATAAATTCTCCTCTGCTTGTCTTTCCTTCTCTCCTTCTGATGTTAATAAGACTTTCTGTTTATATATTAACACTGTAAAGATTCTTGACGAGCCATGCAAATAATAATAATAATAATAATAATAATAATAATAATAATAATAACAACAAAAAGTATACCAATAAATATAAATTCACTAATAATAATAATAATAATAATAATAATAATAATAATACCAGGATGTTTGTTTTATTCGAGAACCCTAAATAGAATCCCATACATTAAAAACTATATCACGTATTACCTGATAACTCTCAGGGTCATGTCACCTCTTTCCTCTAACATTAGGCGACATTTCGGCAACATATTAGGTTCCTGACTGATACAGTTTTTAGTGTATGAGATTTTATTTAAGGTTCTCGAATAAAACAATCACGCCTGTATTTATAGTAATAATTATAACAACACTAACAACAGCAATAATAGTTAAAGCAAAACAAAACAATAATGATAATAATAATAATAATAATAATAATAATAATAAATAACAACAATAATAATAATAATAATAATAAATAACAACAACAACAACAATAATAATATATAAAAAAAGAAAAACAATAACAAAACAATAACAATAACAATAACAATAATAATATTAATAATAATAATAATAATAATGTGGTTCCAGCTACCGGGGCGGGTCAACAGCAGGAGCAGAAAAAGTGGACGTGTGACTTCACAATGGTACCTCTGAGGTCAGAGTGAATATTTCTTACAGACAATGACGGCTGTGTGTGTGTGTGTGTGTGGTTCGACTCTAACCACACACACACACACACACACACACACCGTTAGAGGATAGTGCCTGTCACATACACACACGCACGCACGCACACACACACGTGAGTGAACACCTAACCTAACCTAACCTAACCTAACCTCCAGACTCTCTTCTTTTTAGTATTATTGTTCTTACTTCTCATAAAACGAATACAAACTGATTATTTTCCATAAACTTTAGCGTAAATCGAAAAATATCCTCGTAAATGGTTTAACTAGAGCGATATATAATGGTGAACAGCATTAAGCGGTCCACAAAGCCCTTCTGTCCTTCGGGGATGGAACACTCCGACGACAGTATAGTCTTGAACGATGACCAGCAAGAAACACTGCCCAAGTGTTTCAGACGAGGAAATTTTGAAGATGAATGTTATTTGTTTTAGTATAAAATCAGATCATAAGTTTCGTTTAGTTCAAACGTGATGTAACAAACTATTGACTTAGGAAGTGTTGGTCGTTGTAGACAATGGTGAACACGACGACATGACCCTGGCGATAAGAATGTATTTAATTCCCTAAAATGCAAATAGAGTATTGAAGAAACTAACATTTTCTACTTTAGATTACACTGACATCAAATAATCACTTCAAAAACATATTTATTACCTGTGCCCGAGATAATTAACGATAACAGTCAATGTGGCAATATTAAACACTTGAGTTTATATTTCACAGTACCAAATAAGTTTCAACTTGTAAATACTATGATGATATTAACTCTCTGGCATAATAGCTGTTCGGAATTACGATGAACAGAGACATAGCGAGTATTTAAATTAGCTCTCCATTCGTGTCAACATTATCTATGCTTATTTAAATGTGATCATCAATTACTTTATTATCATAGCATATAGCATGTATGTCTCGCTGTCTACCCAAGTATCACGTTACTGTAGTGCTGAAGGATGTTACGAACCCCGCCACCAATTGTCATGATCTACCTACCCAGCACTACGAACCACGCCATCTATTGTCTTGATCTACCTACCCAGCACCACGAGCAACGCCATCTAGGGACGAAACACGAGTATGACTCGTCTGAGTTACCACTCCCGGGTTTCCCTTCTCCATATCCTGGTTGTTGCGTCACCTCCTCAAAGTCTTCTTTGTCAGCTCCATTTCGAGGAGAGAGCACTTCACTCTGGGAAGTGACCACAGGATCACCTATCCTGGAAACCTACGGCACAGTGACTACCTACCGTCTTCTACAATACTCAGCCTTACTCGTCAGCCATCTCAGCTCCGCACTTAAGTATTTGTAATCTTATAGTGCCTCCCCACCTCCACATGCTTTAGAATGTTGTCTGTTGTTTAAATATGTATATACTGTTAATGTTTAGGTTAAGTATGGTTAAGGGTAAATTATAGATAGTTGAATATTTTGTTAAGGAATTTATGGTACTTTATTTTACACAACAAAAACTCGCATCCTTTGTCTACCCTTTTATAGTCCGATTGTCTTTGTTTTTTTTTTTTGTTGTTGCTTGTTGGGATCTGGGTAGACTTTTAACTATATTCTAAATCCCCAACTCGTAACAAGGAACATTATGAAGAAATAAATAATATGAATGACTCAGGTTGGTCTAGGAGCCATAGTTTATACATTAACCTTGGCTGGAGTGATCTTGAATAATCTTCCTAATGCTAAGTCTTACACCATGACAAACGAATTAATTCATATAAATTAGTAACTTTGGTCTTTTGCTTAGGCTACTGCTAAATGCCATGTGTGACGTTATCAATCACCCAGCCAATGACACGAGCACAGGTTTTACCCTCTTCTTTTTTTTCCTAATTGTTGTTGTTGGGGATTGGGGGTGAGGGAGGTGAGGGAGGTGAGGGGGTGAGGGAGGTGAGGGGGGTGAGGAGGAGGGTTAAGGGGGAGGGGGTTGAGGGAGGTGAGGGGGTGAGGGAGTTGAGGAGGAGGGTTAAGGGGGGAGGGGTGGTCTGAACCTATGTCCTTAATATTACACTTAAATAGTGTCAATAGAGAGGTACTTATTTTTTGGTGTTTACATAAATAACCATTGTATTGGACACTGACTTTATATTTCTTTGACTTTTATATATTATTTCAAATGCTGGAGGAAATGTAGGAGATGGTGATGAAGAAGGAAAATGGAGGAGGAGAAGAAGAAATTTTGAAGAAAGGAGAAATTGAAAAAAAAAGGTTAAAATTAATAAATATATGAAAATTATATATATTCGGAAATTTTAAAACTTTTCTACTACAGCATTCTTATACTTCTAATACACAAATCCTTTAACAATGTCAAACAAATTTACAGTGAAAGTGATATTCATTGTGCCTGTAAGTGAAGTAATTTGCAATGGACTTGACGGCTTCACTTCACCCAAGACAATACCTTACGTTTATTCCACACGATATATACGTCATAGGCTAAAGTGTAAGCAATACATTCTCGAGTCCCTATTGGCTGTCTTATTGATGACGCCATTACTTTTTGTGACTCCAGGTTGCAAGTAATTCATTGGCCAGCAAGGTGATGACGTCAGGAGTGGCATTTACATTGCAAAAAATATGGACTATAATTCCCATCAGTACAATCGCGAGTTTCTATTGGTTGTCTTATTTATGACGTCCTAAAGATTTTAGTGTGCCACCAGATAGCGAACAGTCATTGGCCACCGGGGTCATGACGTCAGGAGTGGTATCGACACGCGCGGTGATAGGGAGTGAAGCCTGGAATAGCTCGAGTATGCTAAACGTATCCCGGTTTATACTGGATTGAATGTTTATGAGACTATACGGGAAGGGGGGAAGAAGGTGGAGAAGGGAAGGGGAAGGAAGGGGAGGGGAGGAGAAGGAAGGGAAGAGGAGTGGAGAAGGGGAGGGAGGAGAAGCTGTAGAAGGGGAGTGGAGAAGGGGAGGGAGAGATGGTGAAAGGGAAAGGATGAAAAAAGGTGGGGAAGACGAGAGGAAAGGAGGGGGGGTGGAAGAAAGTAGAGAAAAGGGGAATTGAAGGGGAAGGAGAGGAGAAGAGAAGGTAAGAGAAGAACAGGAAAGGAGAAGTAAGAGGGAAGAGATAAGCTGTGTCTTGTGTATACCTGTACCCCACACCAACCAACCTCTAATACCTATTGACGTGTACTAAGAGATATTATCAATGTTTTATACAATGCTTTTACCGGTGGCGATCACGTGGGGGGATTGACTCAAGGAATTATTGTTTTGTATTGTTTTTTGGACGAAGGGAACAGGTGAATTAAAGAATATATTTTATACATCTTCAATTTTGGGTCTCTCTCTCTCTCTCTCTCTCTCTCTCTCTCTCTCTCTCTCTCTCTCTCTCATCTATTTTGGCCACTTCTACCCTCTCCTCCATACCTGGCCACCTCTTCCTCACCTACCCACCCCTTCCTGGCCACACTCACCCCTACCCCCACCTGGCCACATCTTCCTCACCTACCCACCCCTTCCTGGCCACACTCACCCCTACCCACCACACTCCTCCTGGCCACTTCTAGCCCCCCCCCCCCCCCACATCCTTACCCCTTCATAGCTCTTCCTCCTTCCCTCCCCCTCATCCCATCCAACACACTTCCTGGTCCTCCCCCTACCCCCTCACTTTCTCCAATCTTTTCTTGAATTTTTATTTTATCAAGACATTATAAGCAGCTTATCAACAGCTCATCACAAGTACTTAATAGTAAATCAAATGTAATATTCTCTTCCCCGTTTTCTCCGTGACTAATCCGAATACTAAAGAGTTTTGTGCTGTTCGTGTTTTTCATAGACGTTGCTAGTTTTTTTTGTGTGTGTGTCCTTGCTGTGTTTGTTTTTATATCCATGGGTAGTGTGTATTTGTGTATTTGTTTTCCTTTTGTGTATTTGTAAATCTCTAGTTTTGTTTTTAAGTTTGTGATAATCTTTTTTTTAAATCCTTATACAGAATCGCCGTAATAGAATGCCCAGATCTTAAGTCATATATAAAAATTTGGGTATTATTTTTTGATGACTCTGTATATGAAATCTCTTTATTATTCCTTGCTTATTTCTTTGACCGTCACCTGCTTGGAATATTATGCCCGTCTTTCATATTAAACAACTTGTGTAATATATATTGGAATTCACAAGTAACAATGTACAATAATCACAAAATCTTAAAGAAACTGAAAAAATGTGAAAAAATAACAATTAATCCCCCCAAAACATTAAGTATTATGCGTATTATAAACAAAGAAATACACGACTCGTTCTTGGACTTGCATTATATAGATCCGTCTTTACTGTCCAAGAACGCATCACTGGCTCGTCTTCCACTACCACCAATCAGAGGCCAGTGTTCTCTCTCTATTCTGTGTCACCTGAGCGTGCGTGTTCGTGAAGGCTGGGCAATAAAGCAGTTTTATTAGGCTCTTTATGGATTTCATTGGATTTAAACACGCATCATAAACAGGGGATTCACGTAGGATTACTCGACGGGAATATCTTCACGGCAAAGACTTGTTGGTGAAAGTTTAAGCTGTCGGAACTAATCGTGGGGGAGGGGGAGGAAGGGGGGAGGAGGAGGGGTGGGGGAGTTTTGCCTCGTAAAGTCCAGCGTTCACTTCCAATTAATTGTAGTTTGTCGTTCAGGGTTGTAAAGTTGTGATAGGGAGATATGTGAGCGTTTAGTGGGCTCATGTTAAGGGTTTTTTAATCGTCGCGTGGAGGCCTAATGTTGTTAAAGAGTGAGGGCTGGATGAGGGAGGGAGGGCTGGGAGAGGGAGGGAGGGAGGGAGGGCTGGGGGAGGGAGGGAGGGAGGGAGGAAGGGCTGGGGGAGGGAGGGAGGGCTGGGGGAGGGAGGGAGGGAGGGCAGGGGGAGGGAGGGAGGGAGGGCTGGGTGAGGGAGGGAGGAGGGAGGGAGCAAAACTTAGTGTATATTGTTGAGGGTGGAGTGAGTGAGGGAGAAGTGGAGTGAGGGAGATGTGGAGTGAGGGAGAGAGAGGGAATGAGTGAGAAAGGAAGAGAGAGCGACGCTTAGTCTAAGTTGCTGAGTGGTGGGGTGAGTGAGGGAGAAAGAAACAACATTGTGTACGTTTTTGAGGGTGGGTGGGTGAAAGAAGAGCTTGGTCTCCTAAAAGCTATAATATATGCTAATTTACTGGAGGTATACTGCCTATAACATTGTTTATACAACACTAAGAACATACCTCACAGTCTAGTATAGTTTTTTTAACTTTCTACAACAAATACAGACTATCATATATTAGTACAAACAAAAACAAACAAATTATTATTTCTTCATGGCCAAACAAATAAATTCATTACACCACAAACAATGAATTTTTTTGTCAGAATTCTTTTTAATCTTTACTGAAAACAATAAAACGTAAGTAACTATTGATTACAGGGAAAGAAAAAAACACGATCACTTCCGTCTGTTTTATGAAGCAAAGGCGATTTAATTAACCTTGAAACACTTTTAATTATAGAAACAAATGCAGCGGGTAACTCGTCTCACCTGTAACAAATGAAGAAGAGTTACCTGTTTCCCAGAACCGTTAAATTACAGAGTAGATTAGCAACGAGTATGCTAAACTATAACACAGGTAGTTAACGAGTATACTAAAACATTATATTAGTAACAAGTAAATCAAAATAATATATCAATAACGAGTAGGGGGTAGGAGGAGGAGGGGTTGAGGAGGAGAAGGGGTAGGAGGAGGAGGGGTAGAGGAGAAGGGGTAGAGGAGGAGAGGTAGGAGGAGGGGTAGAGGAGGAGAGGTAGAGGAGGAGGGGTAGGAGGAGGAGGGGTTGAGGAGGAGAAGGGGTAGGAGGAGGAGGGGTAGAGGAGGAGAAGGGGTAGGAGGAGGAGGGGTAGAGGAGAAGGGGTAGAGGAGGAGAGGTAGGAGGAGGAGGGGTAGAGGAGGAGAGGTAGAGGAGGAGGGGTAGGAGGAGGAGGGGTTGAGGAGGAGAAGGGGTAGGAGGAGGAGGGGTAGAGGAAAAGGGGTAGAGGAGGAGGGGTAGAGGAGAAGGGGTAGAGGAGGAGAGGTAGGAGGAGGAGGGGTTGAGGAGGAGAAGGGGTAGGAGGAGGAGGGGTAGAGGAGAAGGGGTAGAGGAGGAGGGGTAGAGGAGGAGGGGTAGAGGAGGAGAGGGGTAGGAGGAGGAGGGGTGAGGAGGAGAAGGGGTAGGAGGAGGAGGGGTAGAGGAGAAGGGGTAGAGGAGGAGGGTAGGAGGTGGGGGGTAGGGGGAGGGGGGTAGAGGAGGAGGGTAGGAGGTGGGTAGAGGAGGAGGAGGGGTAGAGGAGGAGGGTAGAGGAGGAGGGGTAGAGGAGGAGGGGTAGAGGAGAAGGGGTAGAGGAGGAGGGGTAGAGGAGGAGGGGTAGAGGAGAGGGGTAGAGGAGGAGAGGTAGAGGAGGAGGGGTAGAGGAGGAGGGGTAGAGGAGGAGGGGTAGAGGAGGAGGGGTAGAGGAGAAGGGGTAGAGGAGGAGGGGTAGAGGAGGAGGGGTAGAGGAGAGGGGTAGAGGAGGAGGGGTAGAGGAGAGGGTAGAGGAGAAGGGGTAGAGGAGGAGGGGTAGAGGAGGAGGGGTAGAGGAGGAGGGGTAGAGGAGGAGGGGTAGAGGAGAAGGGTAGAGGAGGAGGGGTAGAGGAGGAGGGGTAGAGGAGGAGGGGTAGAGGAGGAGGGGTAGAGGAGAGGGGTAGAGGAGGAGGGGTGAGGAGGAGGGGTAGAGGAGGAGGGGTAGAGGAGAGGGGTAGAGGAGGGGTAGAGGAGGAGGGGTAGAGAGAGGGGTAGAGGAGGAGGGGTAGAGGAGGAGGGGTAGAGGAGGAGGGGTGAGGAGGAGGGTAGGAGGGGGTAGAGGAGGAGGGGTAGAGGAGAAGGGGTAGAGGAGGAGGGGTAGAGGAGGAGGGGTAGAGGAGGAGGGGTAGAGGAGAAGGGGTAGAGGAGGAGGGGTAGAGGAGGAGGGGTAGAGGAGGAGGAGTAGAGGAGGAGGGGTAGAGGAGAAGGGGTAGAGGAGGAGGGGTAGAGGAGGAGGAGGGGTAGAGGAGAAGGGGTAGAGGAGGAGGGGTAGAGGAGGAGGGGTTGAGGAGGAGGGGTAGAAGAGGAGGGGTAGAGGAGGAGGGTTAGAGGAGAAGGGGTAGAGGAGAAGGGGTAGAGGAGGAGTGGTAGAGGAGGAGGGGTAGAGGAGGAGGGAGAGGGGGTAGAGGAGGAGGGGTTGAGGAGGAGGGGTAGAGGAGAAGGGGTAGAGGAGGAGGGGTAGAGGAGGAGGGGTAGAGGAGAAGGGGTAGAGGAGGAGGGGTAGAGGAGGAGGGGTAGAGGAGAAGGGGTAGAGGAGGAGGGGTAGAGGAGAAGGGGTAGAGGAGGAGGGGTTGAGGAGGAGTGGTAGAAGAGGAGGGGTAGAGGAGAAGGGGTAGAGGAGGAGAGGTAGAGGAGGAGGGGTAGAGGAGGAGGGGTAGAGGAGAAGGGGTAGAGGAGAAGGGGTAGAGAGAAGGGGTAGAGGAGGAGGGGTAGAGGAGGAGGGGCAGAGGAGAAGGGGTAGAGGAGAAGGGGTAGAGGAGGAGGGGTAGATGAGAAGGGGTAGAGGAGGAGGGGTAGAGGAGGAGGGGTAGAGGAGGAGGGGTAGAGGAGGAGGGGTAGAGGAGGAGGGGTAGAGGAGGAGGGGTAGAGGAGGAGGGGTAGAAGAGGAGGGGTAGAGGAGAAGGGGTAGAGGAGGAGGGGTAGAGGAGGAGGGGTAGAGGGGGAGGGGTGGAGGTGGAGGGGTAGAGGAGGAGGGGTAGAGGAGAAGGGGTAGAGGAGGAGGGGTAGAGGAGGAGGGGTAGAGGAGGAGGGGTAGAGGAGGAGGGGTAGAAGAGGAGGGGTAGAGGAGGAGGGGTAGAGGAGGAGGGGTAGAGGAGGAGGGGTAGAGGAGAAGGGGTAGTGGAGAAGGGGTAGAGGAGGAGGGGTAGAGGAGGAGGGGTAGAGGAGGAGGGGTAGAGGAGAAGGGGTAGAGGAGGAGGGGTAGAGGAGAAGGGGTAGAGGAGAAGGGGTAGAGGAGGAGGGGTTGAGGAGGAGGGGTAGAAGAGGAGGGGTAGAGGAGAAGGGGTAGAGGAGGAGGGGTAGAGGAGGAGGGGTAGAGGGGGAGGGGTAGAGGAGGAGGGGTAGAGGAGGAGGGGTAGAGGAGAAGGGGTAGAGGAGGAGGGGTGAGGAGGAGGGGTAGAAGAGGAGGGGTAGAGGAGAAGGGGTAGAGGAGGAGGGGTAGAGGAGGAGGGGTAGAGGAGAAGGGGTAGAGGAGGAGGGGTAGAGGAGGAGGGGTAGAGGAGGAGGGGTAGAGGAGAAGGGGTAGAGGAGAAGGGGTAGAGGAGAAGGGGCAGAGGAGGAGGGGTAAAGGAGGAGGGGTAGAGGAGGAGGGGTAGAGGAGGAGGAGGAGGAAGAAGAGGAGGAGGAGGAGGATGCGAAGGGGAGGAGAAGAAGAGGAAGGAGCAGGAGGAGGGTGGGGGTGAAGGAGAAGGGGAAGGAGGAAAAGGAGGGTGATGGACAGAGGAGGAGGAGGAGTAGAAAAAGAGTAGAAAAAGAAGAGTAGATGAGGAGGAGGAGGAAGAGGAGGTAGAAGAGAGATGGCAAGTACTGTAAATGGAGGATGGAGGGCGGTGGGGGGTTGAAATGGCCAACTAAATAAATACATAACAATCCTATACACGTATTTGTCTATCTCTATCTAACTATCTATTTTGAATCTATCTGTCTCTACTATTTGTCTATATTACTTCAATCTATTCATCAATCTACCCATCTATTTATTTATCTATTTATGCGTCATCTAGTTTTCTATATGTGCTGTATATCGATCAGATTTCGCAACAATTATAACATCTTAAACGTTCGTGGTGTCCGTGCGTGTGTTCATGCGTGTATTTGTGGTGTCCGTGCGTGTGTTTGTGGTGTGCGTTTTGTGGCGTCCGTGGTGTGTTCGCGGTGTTCGTGTGTGTGTTTGTGGTGTCCGTGTTGTGTTTGTGGTATCCGTGGTGTGTTCTTTGTGTCCGTGCATGTGTTCGTGATGTCCTTAGCGTGTTCGTAGTGCCAGTGAGTGTTTTCGTAGTGTACATGAGTGTATTCGTTGTGTCCGTGCTGTGTCCGTGAGTCGTGTGGGCGGCGGCGAATACCTAAGTCGGCGACATGAAGAATAAATCAGTGTTTTAAGGGGTAATTTGCCATTGTTTGTACACGACGGGGGGTGAGGGTGTGGGAGGTAAGGGTGTGGGAGGGAGGGAAGGAGATGAGGGTGTGGGAGTAAGGGTGTGGGAGGTGAGGGTGTGGGAGGTGAGGGAAGGAGATGAGGGTGTGGGAGGTGAGGGAAGGAGATGAGGGTGTAGGAGGGAGGGAAGGAGATGAGGGTGTGGGAGGTGAGGGAAGGAGATGAGGGTGTGGGAGGTGAGGGAAGGAGATGAGGGTGTGGGAGGTGAGGGTTTGGGAAGTGAGGGAAGGAGATGAGGGTGTGGGAGGTGAGAGTGTGGGAAGTGAGGGAAGGAGGTGAGGGTTTGGGAAGGAGGTACTAAAGGGGTGGTTGGGTGCGTTGTGGGGGAGGATGACAGGGTGGAAGGAGAGAGAAAAGAAGGCAAGGAAGGAGGAAGGGGGGAAGGAAGGAGTGAGGAGACGAGTGGGAAGAGAGAGGGAAAGGGAGAAGGAAGGAAGGAAGTGGAGAGAAGGAGGAGGACGAGGAAGGGAGGTGGGAGTGAGATAGAGAGAGGGAGAAAGGATGTGGGAGGGAGGGAGGATAGGAGGAAGGAAGATGGAGATTGGGGGCGAGGGATGGAAGAAGGAAGGGAGGTACTAGATGAGTGGTTGGGGGAGGAAGGAAGGGAGAGAAGAATCGAGAGAAGGAAGGAAGAAGGGTGTATAGAAGGGTAAGGATGTGGAAAGGGTGAAGAGAGAAAGAAAATAGAAAGAGGAAAATGATGGGGGAGGAGCGGAGAGAAAGGGGGAATGATGGGGAAAGGAGTGATTGAGGAGGGAAGGAGGAGGGAAGGTGAAGGAGACAGGAGGGAAGGAGGAGGAAAGGGAGGGAGGGAGGGAGGGAGGGAGGGAGGGAGGTTAGAGGGACGCACTCTCAATAGTAAAAGTGGGTGTGTGGAAAGGAAGGAGGGAGAAAGGAGGGAAGTTTGAAAGGGTAGGAGAGGAAGGAGAGGAGGAGGAGAGAAAAGGAGTGGTAAACGAAGGGAGAAGATGAAGGAAGTGGAAAGAAAGGGAAGGAAGGAAGGGGAAGAAGACGGGAGAGGGAAGGAGAGGGAGGTAGATAAGATAAGAAAGAAGGGAGAGAAAGAGAGAGATAAAGGATAACCATAGCGAAATCATTAAACCAAAGAGGAACCTAACCTAACCTAACCTAACCTAACCTAACCTGAACTATCTAATTAAGCAGAAAACTCACACACGAAAACAATGGTACAAAGACATACTGTAACTACCTGGTTGGATGCGACCCCTGATACACCTGTGGCTTTATTATGATACACCTGAGTTAACTTATTCAATATCACAGGTTTGAAAAGGTAATGTTATACAGTAGAGTGGTGCAGTGAGAGCCGTTGTTATACAGGTGTGGCTTAGATTCAATAAAAAGGTAAACCATTAAGTTAGGTTGAATAGGTAGGTGAAGACGTAGTTTAAGTGGAGTTAATGGAAGGATTATAATTCTGAAGTAACTAGGATTAGTTTATTAAATTAGTGGATACGACAGGTATGGTGGTATTATTATTATTCCAGGTGAAACTTCCACTATTTAGATTTATCTCAGTAAATATCGCCCAAAAAATACGTATTGTTACAGGAATTCAGCTGTGTTGGGTTAATTTATACATATTAAACCTTATAATAAACTGTCATTTAGTGTAGTTAAGAGAGGACTCGTGTCTCTCTTGGTCTTCATGATCTGAAAAATTTTA
Organism: Homarus gammarus; assembly: GCA_958450375.1. Lineage (NCBI taxonomy): Eukaryota > Metazoa > Arthropoda > Malacostraca > Decapoda > Nephropidae > Homarus > Homarus gammarus. The sequence goes on from CAUDMG010002527.1 coordinate 79,197, forward strand.
CTGCCTCGAGAATATTTTTCATGAGACTTAAAAGCCAACACGACGTAACCTGGATCTATAATTTATCACTGCGGTTAAGTCCTGTAATTATGCCCAATTCTGCCATCATATTTCACAAAATATACGGCTGGGTACATGAAGACAATATATTCGAGTATAATGCGTGAGTTTTACATCTTAATTATGGACGACAATGTAGAGATAATATTACTATCAATCATCGTTTATTTCAGGATTATGTGTCAATTCTTTCTTTTTCACAGAATTTTTGGGGCCCATGCAACGTTATCAATAATGACTCTTGAAAATATTTCCCACTAAAACTGTGATGCTTAAAATCTAAGTTGAATTTCATACGAGGAAAAAAAAACTTCACCGATGTTTTCAAGACTCGGTGACTAAAAACCTTCATTAATTTATATCAATGAGAAAACAACGTTAAATAATATGCTTGGTGTGGTTTTTTTTTAGTCCCATGATATTTTCTCATTAATCACCATGACGACAGATTTTGCTTGCATGTTATGACTGAGAATCACATGACGTGTGTGTGACGTGAGGAGGAAAATTAAGGCCGGATTAAGTACCACGAGAGAATGATGTGATGGGCTGTTATGGTCAACGTCAAGGAGTAATAGATGTTTGTATTTTTTATTCTGACTGTCGTAAGAGCATCCCCCTCCCCCCAGGCGACGTCAGCTGTGCCATGATCCCCAGAGACGAAACAGAGGGTCTGGTATCTAAACACATGCACACATAAACAGATCCAGAGTAGGTAAATGGTCATGCATACAGTAGACAGATATGAATTCACACCACACACACACACACACACACACTTATCTACTTACTGCTTATGGCAGTCCATCGAAGTCAATGACGATGCTGCTCCAGATGAGATGATTGGTGAGTTATGTGTTATTTCTCTGATGCCACCGTAGATGACTATGGAGTCCAATCCTGGAGGCGCAGGTCTTGTTGCATAGGTGACAGGGATGTTGTTCATTGAGAGAATTATGCCTTGGACCCTCTGATGTCGTTGGGCTCGTTTAGTAGCTCTCTTTTGGTTCAGTGAGGTCTCAAGTGTTTCCGCTCCTCTATGGCATGTTGAGCGCCATAAGGAACGGTCTGAGGCTAGTTGCTCCAGTGAATTTGGTTGTATATTACAGCACTTGAGTAGAGTTTTAGAGTGGTCCTTATATCTCTTTTTTCTGTCCTCCCGCCGAGCGGTTTCCATTTGAGAGCTTGCCATGTAATATTTGTCTTGGAAGCCGGTGGTCTGGCATCCTGATAACATGTCCAAGCCAGCGCAAGTGTCTTTTGGCTAGCATGGTTTCAATGCTGGTCGTGTTTGAGCGACGATATAGTTCTTCACGAGTCACTCTATCTTCCCAGGATATTCCAAAGATACGCTTAAAGTGTCTAGTGTGGAAGTTTTCCAGCATTTGGATATGGCGTTTGTAGGGCGTCCAGGTTTCTGAGGCATATAATAATGTAGAAATACAAACCGCGAGATAAACTGCAGTCTTCGTTCCATAATTGAGGTCATTGTTGAGAAAGACTCTTGTTCTCAAACGTCCAAATGCAGCTGAGGCTAAATTGATTCTGGTTTGAATTTCCATATCCAGTGAGCAGGTGGGTGTGAGAGTGCTACCAAGGTACTTAAACTGGTTTACTATTTTGATAAGACCTCCATTAGTGTAGAATTGTGGTGCTTCTTTTGGTGGAACAATGGACTGGACAAAAATCTCAGTCTTCTGGGCGTTAATTTGCAAACCAAGCGAGCTGTAAATACCTGAGATCACGTCCAGTGCACGTTGCATAGATTCTCTGTTATGTGTCATTATTGCACAGTCGTCTGCATACTATAGTTCTATGACCTGAGTTGTTAAGGTCTTTGTGTAGGCTTCCAGACGTCTAATATTAAAAAGGCTACTGTCAAGACGGTACCGTATGCCCATACCTGCATCAGGCCCAAGGGCATTGTGTGAGAGTTGTGCTACAGCCAGCAAAAAGATGTTAAACAACACAGGTGCCAGCACACAGCCCTGTTTTAAGCCCATTTGGACACTAAATGGTTCTGACTGCACACCACCTACAAGTACCCGGGCTTGCATTCCATCATGCATCTGGCGGAGGATGTTTAAAAATCTTGGTGGTACACTTACCCTCTCCAACATACATGTAGTCCACAAAAGTTCTCCGTTTACTGTGTCGAAAGCTCTGGAGAGGTAAATGAAGGCGGTGAAAAGGTCTATGTTTTGCTCTCGACTCTTTTCTTGAATTTGCCTAGCTGCGAAGATCATGTCTATTGTACTACGATCCTTCCTGAATCCACATTGGGATTCAGGAAGAGTGTTCTCTGTTAGGTGTTGGATAAGTCTTGATAACATGACTTTTGACAGGATCTTGCCAGCAACTACAAGGAGGGAGATGCCCCTGCTGTTACTACAGATTGCTTTGTCACCTTTATTCTTATAGATTGTTTTGATATTTGCATCTTTCCAATCCTGGGGGATGGTCTCTGTGGCCCATATGGTGAGTAAGAAGCTATGGAGGCGCTCAATCAGATGGGGACCTCCATGTTTGTAAATTTCAGCAGGAATGCCGTCAGGTCCAGCGCTCTTGTTGTTGCTGATCCCTCATATTGCAGTTTCCACTTCTTGTAGGAGTGGAGCTTCATCCAGGAGGTGCAGGGTCGGCATGGGTGGAATGTTATCCAGTACTGTAGGTGTTATTGGATTAATTTGATTTAGAAGTGTCCTGAAGTGCTCAGCCCATCTTAATGCAATCATTTGATTGCTTTTGTAGAGCGTGGTGCCATCTAAAGATCTTACTGGTGTGACATTTCTTCTTTGTGGGCCATAAACACACACCACACCACACACACACAAACAGACACAAACACCTACAGATACATGTATACATACATCCTGCCTCCCCGTCACATTCACATGCAGGCACACATCCAACCCGCCGCCTACCCGGAGATACACACACACGTACAGCATATACCCAACCACCCTTCCTCCTCCGCTTCTTCCTCTTCCTCCTCTTCCGTTTCTTCTTCTTCCTTCTCCTCTTGTTTTTCTTCTTATTCCTCTTCCTCCTCTTACTTTCTCCTCCCCCTCCCTTGCTTCCTCCTCCCCCTCCCTTTCTTCCTCCCGGAGTCTTCTCCTCCTAATCCTACCCCTTTCTCCAACTCCTCTCCTCTCTCCCCCACCACAGCTTCCCCTTGACCCTGTTCCTCTCACACACACAAACACTCAAGAAAAGGATAATCTTGATGCAGATAAAGCCCTTACCACCCCCCCCCCCCCCCCATGAGAGATAAGGGTGGTGGCGGCAGTCGCAGAAAACAGTCGCGTGGGGGCACCTCATGCATCAGGCGTGGCAACAAGAGCAGTGAAAACAATGGTGCAGTAGCCCTGTATCACGACTCACTATTATGGTGCTAGACCTTACCTTCCGGAGGCAGCGTGCGGCGATGGATGAGTCTCCTAGAACAATGCTCACACAACAACTTCACTGGCTCGTGTATTTGGACTCGTAGGAATTATATTATGGAGGGGGAGGAGGAGGTGTTGTTCTAGGAGCGATGCTGGGGCCGTGATGCTTGAGCCGTGATGCTGGGAAAATGTTTTAGTAAGTATCCCCTGCATGAGAACTTTATTTTGGAGGAGAGGTTGTATGTTGAGGAGGAGGAGAAGAGGTTGTATATATGTTGAGGAGAAGAAGTTGTATGTATATTGAGTAATAAGATAATTAACCTTTGTTTTGTACTATATACACAACATTCCAACGATCGCAACAAGTATAAAATCAACATAATAAATAACACAACACTGGGAGAAAAAATATTATTAATGAAAAAGAAATAAATCATGGCGGACTATGACGTCACAATAAGCCGGATATCCACAATGGAGTTTATATATAGGAGTAATATAAAGCATTTAATTAATATAAAACCCTATAAATCGATTATATATTTCCTTTAAAGTATAGAAACAATCCCAAAGACAGCATCCATCTTTAAACACGACTATCCAAAAAAAAAATAATAATAAAAAAAGTCGATGCTAAATATGGTCAAAATCCTGAAACATATATCTTCATCCATTTAGCGTTAAAGTCATTAAGGATTCATAGAAAAACACCAGAGTCCACAGTGTGTTAGGAGAGGTCAGGTGTCGCTTCTTCTTCCTCGCTGCTGACTTAAGGACAAAAGCCGCCACAGATTGGTAAACCGTGAGTCTTTAACCTTGGCTGTCTCTCTTCCTCCTGTTCCTTCTCCTCTTCCTGCTCCTTATCATCCTACTTCTCCTGTTTCTTCTTCTCATCCCACTTCTTCCTGCTCATTCTCATCTTTATCCTCCTGCTCTTTCTCCTCTTCTTAGCCTTTTGCCCCTTCTCCTAGTCCTCCTCATTCTTCACCCATTTCTTTTCCTTCTCCTACTCTTTATTTTCATCCTCTTCCCCCTCATTCTCCCCTTCCTCCTCCTTCTCCTCTTTCTCCTCCTTATCCTCCTTCAACTCCTTATTCTCGTCCTCCTACTCCATCTCTTCTTCCTCCTCCTCCTCTACCTCCTCCTCCTCCTCCTCCTCCATCTTCTACCTCACCAGTACCCTTCTATGCCACCATCATCCTCCTGCTCAAGAGTCCTCGGGGCCCAGACACAGCTTATATAGAGACACAGACACACAGACACACACACACACACACAGACATACACACAAACACACAGACAAACATACAACTCTGATACATGCAAACACAACGATAGACACATGCAAATATGGACACACACACAGACACAAACATGAAGACACAAAGGCAAAGAGAAGAGAAAATACAGTACACACACACACACACAAGGACAAATACAGCCACAAACACAAGACAAGGTTAAAGACACAAAAACAATAAACACGGACGATAATAAACACAGGGACAGGTCAAATATCTCAAGAGATCATAATGTTGGAGGAGGAACCACGACCCGTCTTGTTTATGTTATTACCCCTTTGATTACGATGACTTAACTTCCTGATAATGAAGACTTATCTTCTTGTCTACGGTGAATAAAATTCATGATAACGATGATTTTACTCTCGAGTATGATGACTTTAACCTCCTGAGTACGATGAATTAATTCCTTTGAATATGATGACTTTACCTCTTGAGTAATATGACTTAACCCCTTGACTATGATGACTTTTCCCCTTGACAGAAAATACTTAACTACGATGAATTAACCCCTTGACTACAATGACTCAAGTCCCTGAATACAATGACATCGTACTCAAAGGTTAAGAGTGAGAGACCTCTACTGGCACCTGTGTGTACTACTTAACAACACACTGGGATATACACACCTGAGTCTCCTACAGCCTATGATCCCGGACCCACAGTTACACGTGTATGTATGTATGTATGTATGTATGTATGTGTGTGTGTGTGTGTGTGTGTGTGTGTGTGTGTGTGTGTGTAATAATAATAATTAACGGTTTATTGACAAAATTCTGCAGCCCGAAGGCTGAAAATATACATTGGACATAAATGACTTATTACATACATTGGTGGTTTAACAAAAGCCTTCATTAGAGAAAGGTAAAGGAACATACAGTGAACACACAGATTAATGTAGGTGTTGAACAGCAAACTCGTAGTGTAGTAACTCCCTCCCAGATGGTGTTAGGAGGAACTCACGTGGTGTAGTAGTTCCCTCAGATGTTGTTATGAGGGACCTGGCGTGGTGTAGTAATTCCCTCGCAGATGGTGTTATGAGGGGCCTCACGTGGTGTAGTAATTCCCTCACAGATGGTGTTATGAGGGACCTCACATGGTGTAGTAATTACCTCACAGATGGTGTTATGAGGGACCTCACGTGGTGTAGTAATTACCTCACAGATGGTGTTATGAGGGGCCTCACGTGGTGTAGTAATTCCCTCACAGATGGTGTTATGAGGGACCTCACGTGGTGTAGTAATTACCTCACAGATGGTGCTATATGAGTGAGGTTTGGTCCCAGGCCTTCCTATCGTAGACGGATAAACACATCTGTGGATGTTGTTGGGTCTCGCGGGGGCCGTTATCACTGGGTACCTGGGACCTCACTGTGTGAAGGTTAACTTGGGTACGACTGTTACTGTTGAGTTGTTCTCACTGACTTAAGCACTGTTCACCACTGTTCACCTCTGTTTAACACTGGTTCCGTTCCTTTCCTAAATGAAATTGTTACTTCTGGCGAGAACTTGTTGATATTCCTGTGGGGAGGAGGGTTCAGGGGAGGGGGTTGGTAGGGACCAACTTAGCAGTTGACCTGGCTGCTCCGAGAGGAGCGCCAGGTACGTCTTGACCCTTCTTTGGTCAAGGATGTGTGTGTGTGTGTGTGTGTGTGTGTGTGTGTGTGTGGGTGTGTGTAAATAATAATAATAATAATTAACGGTTTATTGAAAGAGCTTGGCAGCCAGAAGGCTGAAAATATACAGTTACATATTTGGGGAATGGGTTTCGAATTACAAATAATATACAAGTAACGTAAGTGTGTGTGTGTGTGTGTGTGTGTGTGTGTGTGTGTGTGTGTATGTATGTATGTAGGTATGTATGTATGTACGTATGTATGTATGTAATATAAAAAACATTCTTCGTAATAAAATCAATACCTCTCATACCCCAGAATAAAAAATAAATAAATATAAAATTTTCTCATAAAATTCATAATCAAGTCATAAACTTCACTATGAGTAAATATATGGAGAATATACCGAGACAATTCATCACCTTAATATCGTGAGGTGGACTTAACAAGGCCATTAGGAGTAAATTACCCCCAACTGCTTCATGTTATATAATGGATCGTAAGTCGTTGTGGCAGAAAGGCAATTATTACCATTATCTAAGGTGTAATGATCGACCTGGCGTCTAGAGGTCACTTACTACCCCGAGGATGACTGTGTGAGCACCTGACGAAGACAACGACGACCCCTGCTGGCTGCCACGACGTCCCCTTCAACCCAACAAGCGTTTGTTTAATATTCGAGTCACGTTATCATAACATATTGAGACGTACCGAACGACAAATAAAAAAAGGGACAAAAGTATAAAAAATAAAAAAAATAAAATTATATACCTGTATATATATATATATATATATATATATATATATATATATATATATATATATATATATATATATATATATATATATATATATATGCTGATAACCAACAGGAAAGAAGAAAACACGAAGTTCCCAAGCGCTTTCGTGTAATTCACATCTTCAGGGGTGAGTACAGACTAGATAGAGTAATGCAAAACAAGATGAATATACACAGAGGAGGGTGAGACCAGGTCCATAATGGTCAGGTAATGACCCTACTAATGTTT